>CABHPH010137716.1:0-31893 GCA_902168325.1 Peromyscus nudipes
GGAAATCACTAAGAGTCTTGTGATTTCTGTCCATGTAAATGAGATTAAGAAACCCTTGTAGCTAATCCCAATCTTGTTTTGTTGCCCCGTGGGACTTCTTTCCAATTCTAGTCTAGGTAGGGGATAGTGAGTGTGTGTGTGAGTGTGTGTGTGTGTGTGTGTGTCTGTGTGTGTTTATGAGACAGTATCTCAGTGTGTGTGGGTTAGCCCTGAATTCTCTGGGTAACCCAGGTTGGCTTTGAACTCACAGTCTTTCTGCCTCTGCCTTCCAAAGACTGACTTTACAGCTTAGTGCCACCGTGACCAGACCACATTTCTACTTCTTTCTTCATGGTGGGAGCCAGCTGCTCTAAACCTGTTCACACCCATCTCTGTTTCTCACCTGTTTACCCATCTCGGCTTCAGGACTTCATATCCTCTAACTTTCTTTTCACATTTTAACTTTTAAAAACATATCAAACAGTCTTTGAAAATATTATGCACGTGTTCCTTGTATTTTGTGTGATAAGGTGATTCTAGAAACAGAGCTAGCAAGCCTGAGATTGTTCATAGCCCTTCTGCTCTTCAGGACCTGGTGCCTCTGTAGAAGAACTTGCATCTGATCAAGTGATTGCTCTGGCTTCTCACAATCTAGTTTCTCAAGAAATCACAAAACCGAAGGACTCTAGACCAGGAAAGTTTCTAAGAGCAAAGGGCTCTTAGTGAGTGAGAGGAAGAAAGCAGATGTCCACAAAAACATCCTTCTAAATAAAAGTGACTGCTGTTACATTCAGACAAAACAATGCAAATATACTGTCATTAAAAATGAATACCCAAAAGGTGGCCTAAAAAGTTATTAAATGGAAAGGTAACAATTTGGTAGACATGACCCCAGACAGAGATTCTGAGATGGTATCAACAAAGACCAGAAAGCAACGTGGTAAAGGGTGGGGGTGGGGGGTGAAAATGTGTCAAATTTCTAACCTCGCGTAATGAAAATCGAAGGTTTTACCTCATCCATGAACTTGACATTTTATGAAATATAGATTCAAATGTGGTTTGATAACTTAGCAGCAACCACCAGCAACGTTTTCAAAGAAACTCAACATCTATAATCCACATACCCTTATGAGACAAAGGCCATCAAAACGTCCAGCACAGAGAAAAGACAGGCACACACAGAACACACACCAAGATGCCACTCAGAGCCACAGCAGGGACAGGCGCTCAGCACCGTCAGCAGCAAACGGAGCCACAGGAGCCAGTTTTCTAAACCTTCCAAAGGAAAAGGCACACATTCTGTAAGGAGAGCCACACATGAGGAAGACGCCATATAGAAAACACAACGCGGATGTTTAACGTGAAAACGTGAACAAAGAAGCCCGAATGGTTCGGATCCCTGTACAGGATGACGCAGCAGCAAACAAGAAAGAGAAGATGTGCGGTAGAAAAACGAGTCCACGAGAACAAATGATTGACGGGGGAAACAGAGACGGTGACACCTCCTCAGTGAGACTGTGACAAACTCACCCCAGTTAACGAAATCCAAGTCAAACAGAAATGAAACAGATCTCCCTCTAGTAACTGGACACAGAAATTGCAAAGATCACGTTATGTGGTTGGAAGTGGGGTCCATGTTCAGATAACCGGTGGTCACATGGGTTAGCACAGATTTTTCTGGGAAGCGGTCTGGTACTGTGTATTGGAATCTTCATACCACGTGTATCTTTTTGTTCCCTAATTCTGTTTATAGCAGTGTACATCAGGAAGGCAATGGGAAAGTCAGAAAATTACTTCTGGAAAATAAATCATAAAATTAGAAGAAAACCAACTTGAAAGTTTAGAACAATAAAGGAATAATTATATGAATTATAGGATATTACTGATTCATTAGAAGTGATGTTTATGGAGTTTTCATGGCATTGAGATGAAGATTAAAATCAAATGCAAGGGCATAAAATGTATGATTTCAGTCTTACAAGTACATGTGTGTATAGTATGTGTTTCTCCTCAATTCTAAGACAGATTTCCATATTCAGTGCTTTGAAATTAGGATGAATTATACACTTAATATAATTTTCCTCAATCAAAAAAGTATTTTAAGTATATACATTATCTCACAATGAATTACATGTCGTGTTCAAGGAAGTATTATATTCTTATGCTTGAGAAGGTACTTAGAAAACAAATCATTTTTTACAAAGAAAGAAAGTAGCAAACCTTTAAAGGCCGTTTGTCACGTTTGTGAAGGGACTGTCTTGCAGGTGTTGTGCACCTGGTGAGAGCTTGCCTGCCGGCTGTTCGTCTATCACCCCTAAAGAGCCCATATGTATAATTTAGATGTATCCAACCTGTGGCTGGTGGACTACGTGTGTCCCAGGACAGCTTTGAATGCAGCTCAACACATTTGTAAATGACAGCATCATGTCAGGGTGTCAAAAGACTGGACACCTGTGCAAATGTTACTGATTTTGCTTTTTAAGTCCATACAGGCCCTGGGAAATAGTCCTCTCTAGAACTTTTCAAAAGAACATGTGTCTTCTCATTGATTTTGTGCCGAGTCTGCTCCCAGACCCCCCAAGCTCTGTACTCCCGAGAAGGCAGAGCCTGTGCAGCTCAAGTCTTCTTGTCTGTGTTTGGAATGAGTTGTTTCAATAGCGACCTCAGAATCACGACTACAACAAGGTCCTGTAGAATTCTCTGGAAATGGAGATTAGGGTTCATTCCAGCCGCCCACTCTTTCCCAGAGACTATACCCATGCTTGCCTTCCACATTTTGAAGGTAATTTCCAGTGATGGAAAAGCTTGGCTCATCTGCAGCGTCAACTGTCTTCCCTGGCTGCACAGTTCCCTCTCATTCACATCAGACCTCAAAACAGACAGTCAGACAGGCCTTATTGCCTTTGTCACTTTCGTAAGCACTGGCCTATCAGCACATGAACGATTTTGACAATTTTCTTATACATTTCATAATTTGACCTTGGTTATTCGACCTTCCTTTGTACAGACTCTTTCAAAACCTAACTCATCGTAGAAATTCTGTGCGGTTTTACTGATGTCTTTATCTCTACATCCATTCATCAGAACGTGTGGAATTTCACTTCTGAATCCTACGGGCTCTCCTGAGCCAGTTCTTTCAGATTCGTTCTTCAAAAAGCCATATTTGAACTTTCTCTAAACTGATTTTCAAGTGTTTTTCTCCCTAGGGCCGAGGGCACATGCCTGACTCTGATCAAATATTCACATCTTGTGCATTGGCCATTCCAAGATGGCGTGGTCACTGTTTCCTCTGGTCCTGCTGCTTTACCGTCCCTGCATATGAGAGACCTAAATGAATAGTACACTTTGTCAGGCTAATTAGCGGAGTAATTGATATCAGTGAGCAGCCCCGTGCAGGGCTCTGCCGGGTCCTGATTGCTTGGTTTCATTCTGTAACACAAAATGAGAGCTGTCAGTTTCAGGCTTGGTCCTTGGGGAAATGCAGTGTGACTGGTCTGGCAACTTCATCCCCAGCATCGTCTGAAAAGCTTTAGTCTACATGCATATAATGTAGAAGCCCATAGACTACACACACACAGCACATTGAAATCCAGACTCCAAAGTACCTCCGCTTGCTTCTCCGGGGCCCTGTAATCCATAACCACAATGAGCAGAACAGCAACGATCCTTGTTTATCCCATCGGGGAAACCCAATAGTGGGGAAATTAGGGGTTCATAAACAAGATGAGATTGTACTCTTTAGCAAACTCAACTGTGTTGTGAAAAAGCCCAAATGGGTTTTTCAATGTAGACATTCTGTCGAGACACTTAATTTGTTTGTCAGATCCCAAAAGGGGGAGTTTCAACAATTGTTTTCTTTTTTTCCCTCCAGTGTGAGACATAACAATGTAAAGTCTACTGTTAACATTTTGGCCCGACCTTCCAGGTTAGGTTTGGAGTGAATTCTCAGTTGAAATGGTGCTATGTGTGTATGATAACTCTGGTTATCTGGCAGCTGTTAGAGCAGACTTGTCTCGATCCACCGTAATGGGGAAGAAAACATCACAGCTTTGAATATTCTCTCTTTATCTCACCAGTTTTAATTTGTGAGCATGTTTTACAATGTGTATAGCATATTAATGCTGAAGTACATTTGTGGGCAACGTAGACTTAAAATTTATTGATTGTGGTACGTGGGAAAGAGTTGGGAACCACAGTGGTTTACACAAAAGCAGTCCCATGAGTCTACATATATACCTAATCATATGTAATAATACAGAAATCACATTTAATCACACATAATCAACTTTTTAATATTATACATAAATCACCCAGAGCTAGGAATTGGCCATTTAGCTACATTTAAAAACTGAAATCTATGTTGCAGAGAAAGGCTTTAATGGGAGACAGAGGGTAGGTAAGGAAAGGTAGCGAGGGTGAATATGTTGAAAATCCATTATGCACATGTATGAAATTGTGAAAGAATGAACAGAAATATTTTTTTTTTTTTGGTTTTTTGAGACAGGGTTTCTCTGTGTAGCTTTGCGCCTTTCCTGGAGCTCACTTGGTAGCCCAGGCTGGCCTCGAACTCACAGAGATCCGCCTGGCTCTGTCTCCCGAGTGCTGGGATTAAAGGCGTGTGCCACCAACGCCCGGCCAGAAATATTTTTAAATAAAGTTCCTAAGTATCAGCTGTGGAGCCAGTAGGAATAAGTACGCTAGAGCATGAGAAAACAACTCAAGTTAAGAAGGCAGTTTCCTAGCCCGTGAGACCTTCATGCTGACCCTCAGGGTCTGTTCTCCCATCCTCTCCTGAAGCAGAAGGTGTGGATTTTAAACCACACACTCTCCCCTTTCCCTCGCTACTGGTGGCTATCTGCACCTGGGTGGAAGCCAAGGTGAGGTCAGCCGAGATGCTGTGGGAGCTTCTGAAACATGTCCTTAAAGGAGCAGGGCTGTGGCCGTCTTCCCTTCCTTTCCACCGAAAGCAATAAAGACGTAATGGCTAATGGCCAAGTATCCACGGTGAACCACGGGGAGGAAGCCACGTACTGAGCACCATAGAGCAACAAGACAGGGGGACCACAGAGTCACTTACCCCAACTTTTGAATACTAGTGGGTATATACACCAAAGGGAAATATACAACCACTTACAGTTAAAATAAGGGCTAAGAACGAAACAATGCCAGGCGTGGTGGTTAGCATCTGCAATTCCAGCATTGGTAAGACAGGCAAAGGGGTTACTGTGAGGCCAGGGTCAGCCAATCTTAGAGTGAGCTTTAGGACTACCTAAAAAATGAAAAAAATCAAACCCAAGGCCACCCACACAAGAAGGAACCCCTCAAAGCAAGCTTGGAACAATGGGAGACCCCTAAGTGTAGACGGCAAAGAGATTATCGCTTTGAGAAAAGAACATTTGATCTTGGCTTGAACTAATGAGAAAGAAATGGAGCGGTGACCAGGGCTGCCACTTGGGAGCAGAGAAAACACACTGATGTGGAGGAAGCAGGGAGTATGCATAGAGGAAGATGAATGGATGGGAAAATGCTGTCCCACATTTGCTTTGGGATACAACCTTCTGTGTATAAGATGCTTCGTAACCAACTTTCCTCTGGAAAGAAATCAGCATTCCTGATAAAGACTTAAGCAATTTTCTGATAAACTTAAATGCAATTAAGAGGCCCTTCTGAGAAGTCAGCTCCTCACCTCCTCCAACAATGTTCTCTAACCAGAAAGATTATTTTTCCTGAATTCTGTCTAAGAGTTTTACATAAACATTCCCTTTTCTTGTAACACGTCCTGGTGGAGTTCTTTCCCACAGCAGGAGAAATAAAAGCTTAGCTATGTTCTTACAAATAAATGTAGCATCAGGGGCGTTCTAGAATAAACACAGCATGTGAAAGACAGTGTGTGAGCCACCCTGGTGGATGAGCCAGGCTAACTGATACTGGGAAGCAGTCAATGCTAGTCTGGGGCAGCTACCCTTTGACGTGGGGAGCCACTAAACGCCTTTGAGCATAGCACCCACTCCAATGTCCTCTTGTTGATTGGGTTGGAAGACTAGGGGAGAGCACCGCAGAACTGTTTGCCTGGAAAGAGTGTGCTGGGTGGTCAGGACAATCCCAGCAGCTCCTCCACCAAATCAGTGCGGTGTTACAGGAAGATCGTGAAGGCGGTGCAGGACCGGCTGGTGTGTGAGGCACTGGTCACAGTCTTCCTTCTGGATCCACACTGCACATTCATAGGGCCGTTTCCCTTCCTTATTGGAAGTCTCTGCTCTTAGCTGCTACGCCACAGTATTGTCTTGTTTCCTTGTTACTTGCCGAGGTCCCTGATGAACATCATCGTGTTTCCCTGGTGACCCTCTTCCTCCTTCCGGCCTCTGCAGGTAGCCTTCCCATGGTGCTGCCTTTTTCATGTGCTTCCTCTTAGGGTTTCCATGCTTGAGGATGCATGAGGACCTCCTGCAGCCCGGAACGTATTCCCCACTCTATACAGTGTGAGAGCCATTTCTGTAGGCATCTTCTGGAACACAGGAGGATACATGGGAGCCAGGCTGTGGTCCGTCTGGAAGCATAGGGTGATTAGACCCATATCTCAAGAGCTGAGTCCTAGGGGATGTACCTGCATTTCTGCCTCTGTGTTGTGACGTGGAGGCTTCCTTTGGCATTACCCTGAAGAACTACGGCAGGGAACATGTCCCCACAGTTAGGAACGGTTTGGCTTATGATCCTTCCAAACAGGTATAGTTGGAAGTTGGATTCTCCAAATCCGTAGAATGGGGTGGTGGGGTAGCTTCATTGGGCTACTTTTATTTCCTTCATCTGTTTCAGCTCTGTCTTGCTTTTGTGTCTAATGAAGCTATTGCATATAACTGTAAAGTTGACTGAATTCCTTTTGAAAGCCTGTATAATTTTTTTAAAAAAATTGTGAGTGTACGTGCGTGTGCACAGGAAAGCAGATGCCAACGAGGTCGGAAAAGGGAGCTCTTCTCCCCTGGAACTTGAGTTAGAGGCAGTTGTGAGGCACTTAGCTGTGGGTTCCAGGAACTGAGCTTGGGTCTTCTGCAAAAACAGCAATTACTCTGGGCCATCTCTCCAGCCTTGGCCATGGATTTCCTCAAAGCGTTGAGGAAATTGGTGAGATTTATTTCTGCGTCCCGTTCAGTTGTTTACACACGCTTGGGATTGAGAAGCACAGCCTACGTTGACCAGTTGAGTGAAAATGAACCTGGTGTTGTTAGAAGTGTAACTATGAAGTAAAAGATGCTCAAAGGCAGGTGAAAGTCATAATGGGGACTGGAGAGACAGCTCAGTGGTGAAGGCCTCCTACTCACGAAGAGGACCTGAAACTGGGTCCCAGAACCCGTGGTCGGGGGCTAATAGCTACTTGTAATTCCAGCTCCAGGGCATCTGAAACCCTTTTCTGGCCTCCGTGGGGACTGCACTCCCGTGTACAAATATACACGTATGCACGTCATTAAAAGTGAAAATAAAAAGTCTTTTAAAAATTCTATAGAGAGCATTTTGAAGGGCTGAGTTTTATGCACTCCGGGTTCTTGAAGGCATGAATGGTGGGTGTGGTGACTGGCTCTCACAGTTTGATCAATTTCAGTTGCTGTTACCCCTTCCTGACAGTGGGTGTCTAAACCAGATCTTCAGATTCTTCGACAGGTCCAGTATTATGGGCTGAGGATGTAGTCCGGTTGCTACAGTGCTTATCTAGCACTAAGGAAGCCCTGGGCTCAATCTCCAGCACCCCATAATATGGGCATGTGACGCATGCCTATAATCCCAGCACACGGGAGGTAGAAGCAGGGGGATCAGAGTTCAAGGTCACCTTCATTACATGAAAAATTCCAGGCCAGCCTGGGCTACAGGACACCTGGTCTCAAAAAGCTCCCATCTACTTACCTATCTTTGCAGATGGGGTCAGACTCAGCCGCTCAGTTCTACCGAATTAGAACAAGGTGGAAGCAAGCCTAACATTACCCAAGCTTGGTTAAAAACAATGGCTCAGCTTCTGTCTGACTCTGCAGCCCCAGTGCGTGCCTTTAGGTGGAGGAGCTGAGCTGCTATGTAAGAATTCCACGCACCCTAATGCTGCTGTGTACAAAGGACAAGTTGGGAGATAGGTTAGAAGAGTCCCAGTTACCACAGCCACCAGTTGCATGAACCTTTGACTGATATTTCAGACACAGAAATAAAGAAGTCTTCAAAATGACGCCACCCCCATCCACTGTAACCTCATGATCCCTCCTTCCCCATTTGGGTTACTTTCAAATTCCTGAGCCAAAGAAAAAGTTATCAAATGTTCCTTATTGTTTTATAACTATTAACTTGGGGGCGGTTTTTCTATACAGCAATGGACACAACCTTACAGTCACCCAGATTCATCTATTCAAGTTCATCACGCTTTTCAAAGCATGCTAAGATGTATAATAAGTAGATGTCTGTGCTTCCTAATTCTGCCCACATTTTCTCGGGGGCCCTCTTGTGCCAGTTTGAGAGTTATGAACCTGGAAGTTCAGACCTTCCAGTCACCAGACCTACAGAGAAGGTAGATTCTTCTACACCCAGCTGGGGAGGGAAAGCAGCCACAGCAGAAGGTCACCGAGTAGCTGTGAAAGTTGGGGAGTAGGTGACGGCAGTGTGTGGGTATCCCTGATACATTCAAGTCCTTTTAGGGCAAAGACAAGTAACCCTGAGGAATTTGGGGTGTTAGCTTGTCTATGACCAAAGCATGGAAGAAAATACACCAGAAAGATGACACTATGACCCCACTCACACTGTGTGTGAACCTCTGATAGTCCAGACCCCAAAACAGTTGTAAACAGATGAAATCACATTAGATGCCGGGAGTCTCTTGTTTTTAGGGATTTCATTTTATTTCTAGGAGCTGGGTTCTTTGGTTGGGCCAGTAAGGAATTGTGCGTTTCTCTTTGGACACAGTGGTGCCCAGGTCCTGTACTCTGTGTAGGGTACAGGAAACTGCCAAAACTGAACTAGGAAAACTGACCAAAGGACACAGAAAGCCGACTGGAGGGACAGCTTAACCAGTTCTGCTTCCAGATCAATCTAGATGAAGACACTGAGCAGCCCTCAGTTAGTGACCACAGAAGGTCCTCACGGAGTCCTCACTTTTGAGATGGACCAGTTATCTGTTAATTGCTTATAGCATTTTGAGAAACTATTGGATATATTGGACTTCAGGTTCTTCCAGGCTGACCCTTTCTAGTGTGTGAACTGAGGTGTGTGACTGTAAGCATCCTTTGTGATTAGAGCTTCCCTGTGGTCCCCTCTGCTGGGAATCCCCCAGCTCAGCCTGTGTCCCTGGAGGCTGGATTCTCATCGTTAGCTTATTCTCCTTCCTGCCTCTGAGGTGTATCGCCACTGAATGTGTGACATTATTGGCGGCATTCACCCCTCCTCACAGTCACTTCCGTGTTGTGTGGTCACCATTTGTTTTCTGGCCTCATTTAGTGCGCTATAAACTCCTACATGGCTGACTCTCAGGTTTTGTTGTTGCTTCAATATAAATGAGATAAAGATAGCTTGCCCCTCCTGGTTTCCTCATCCATTCCGTGGGCAAGCAATTGATATTCTCCTAGAGGACCTCAATAAGGTGTCATTTGTAAGGCACTAACGGAGTGTTTATGCAGTTTCTAAAGGCTGCTTGGCAAGAACCAGGTTGGATTGGTTCTAACCCTCAGAAGCAGAGACATTTCTGGTCTCAACTTGCTGCATGGTCTCTGGGGGATATCGGTGCTGAGCTGCAGCTACAGTCACGACTGCTATTTTCTCAGCTGTACAGCTGGTGACAGTCTGCTCCCTTCTCTTGAGGCTACTTTCCTCAGAACCTTCCTCCTGCAGCCATGTGCAATCCAGCCACGATCAGCCAAGGAAAGGGAGACTCAGTGTCTACTGACTCCGCCTGTCTGTGCTGGCTCCTGAGCTGTGTTCAGCTAGGCCCTTTGCCTGATCCCAGCCTACTCCCTGGAGATGAAATGATAATGAGAAGATGTTCATATGGACAGGCACACACAGACAGACAGACAGACAGACACACACACACACACACACACACACACACACACACATACACACACACAGGGGAGAGGGGGCGGGGGAAGGGAGAGAGTTCTTTGGGAAATAAGCAGTTTTGGGAAAGCAAATATTCAAAGGTCCTCATCAGCTGGTGACCGGCCACTTCTCCATGGCTCCTGGCTGGTGCTGGTGCAGAGCATCAGACCAAGAGATGCTGTTCTTTCATTCGAACTCATCTGCTGTAACTTCTTGTTATTTGAATTCACAAGCTGCTTGCTTTCTGATATTGGTTAAAAACGCTTCTTGAATTTTATTTTGCTTTCTGGAGACGTGGGCAGCTGACAGGGTTTCTACCTGAGGAACCAGGGTCTAGCAAGTGACAGTAGGTTACGGAAAGAAGTAGAAAGTGGAAATAAATTAATGTTTAAAATTAATTTCTGATACACTCTAAATCGGTGGCTGTTTCATGTAGGATAGCTTTAACTTTTGCTACTTGGTGTTCCAAAGTGAAACAGCTGGAGAGCTTCTGTCTTTGTGCCAGAAACAGAAAGGTGTCTTCTGTGGTAGGGGGGTCTTCCCACTGTCCTTCTGCAAAGGGATTAAAAGGTTGGGGGGTGAGCTGTACTGAAAAGGAACCCAGTAGGAAGACAGTATCCCATGCAAACACACAAATGGGGATTATGCTTTCAGGCAGAAACATGCTCTATCTAATTGCTATTTAAAATTTCAATTTGGAGTTGTGGTTCTTACGAGGAAATTTACTTACAAGGGAACCACTGTACCGAACACCAAACTGAACAAATCTCATTCCTTCATTTCAAGGATTATTTGAGTGTCGGTTCATAGCCGGTCTTAAGAAAGACTCTTCAGGCCGGGTGGTGGTGGCGCACGCCTTTAATCCCAGCACTCGGGAGGCAGAGGCAGGCGGATCTCTGTGAGTTCGAGGCCAGCCTGGTCTTCAAAGTGAGTTCCAGGAAAGGCGCAAAGCTACACAGAGAAACCCTGTCTCAAAAAACCAAAAAAAAAAGCATAAGAAAGACTCTTCAAAGAAAAATTTTACAATGCAGTTTCCCAACCTCTCTGCGAAACACTGTTATCTCTATCCAGATAACTCACCCTCGTGTGAGAAAGCAAGTCATGGTGGGGAAGGTAAGAAGAGGTAGTTCCCGGCCCCCCATTGGCTCTGTTATAACAGTGTAACTCTCCTGGCTCCGTGGTTTGAGGAACAAAACGTTCAGCAGAATCTTTGGACATCAAATGGCCTTTATGAAACAATGTCTTGATGAGTTAAGTAAAAATGAATCAGAAACACATGGACTCGACTTCCCTTGTAATATAAGAGGGCATTCAAATCAAGGAAAAGAGCGCTTAGCAAACACTGGGTTTGGGTTTCCCAAACCTGAAATGTTAAAATAATTAACAAGGACTTATTGAGGCTGAAAAGTGATCAGTTCCAGTATGCCTGACTCGAAACTGAATTGAGGAGAGGCGGCAAGGCCCTAGAAGGGAAAGGAGTGTGCGTGGGGTAGATGGATACGTTTGAAAACCAGCTCTCCCCACCAAACGATTTGTTGACTCGAGCTCACAAACTTTCCTCTTATTTTTTCTTCTCTTTTGTTTTGACTTGCAGGTTTCAACTTGAAGACCCGACTAAAATATTCTGTCCCGATTCGGCGCATCCTTCTATTCTCTCCTCAAAGCCAGGAAATGATGATATTTTATAAGACAATGCTCTGTTCATTCTTGAGTTGGCTATGAATTCATACCTTGGCCGTTCAGGAAGTTTGGTTAAGTAATCAGGTTGAATTTATTTCCTAGCGAGCTATATTTCTCATCATTTCCCAAACCCAGAAAGTGCTGTGCAGAAGTTGTAAGGAAGAATTATTATGTACCAGAAATTTTAAAACAGATTGTAATCTTGGAGTAGAAAATAAAGAAAGCACGAAATAATAGAAATAGAAAGATAGCAGTTTCTTTGCTTGGCCCTATGCCCTATCTGAGATTCCCAGAATTTCTCCCTTGGGGTAGATCTGAGGCCCCCTCCTCCTTCCTTCCTGAGCTCCCCAGAGAGCTCAGCCCCCTATCTCAATTCTTCCATAGTGGAAGAACTTTGTCCTTGGCAACTTAACTCTGACTTTCAGGTCTCACTGCAGAGTGTGAAAAGGGCGCTCACCACCACTCAGGAATATACACTATTTCCACAGAGTGTGAAGGGGGTGCTCACCACCACTCAGGAATGCACACTATTTATTTCCACAGAGTGTGAAGGGCTGCTCACCACCACTCAGGAATGCACACTATTTCCACAGAGTGTGAAGGGCTGCTCACCACCACTCAGGAATGCACACTATTTCCACAGTGTGAAGGGCTGCTCACCACCACTTAGGAATGCATATTATTTCCACAAAGTGTGAAGGGCTGCTCACCACCATTCAGGAATATACACTATTTCCACAGAGTATGAAGGGCTGCTCACCACCACTCAGGAGTGCTCACTATTTCCAGTATAGTTTAGAGACTCTGTTGGTTAAAACCATAGGAAACAGAAACAAGGAAGAGGAAGTCCCGGTCCTTCAGTTCCTCCCTTCCTCTGTCACTGGAAAGCCTGAATTCAGCAGCCCAGAAGGTCACTCTGACAATGGAGCTCAGCTACCAGACTCTTCCTCTTCCTAGGGCCAACTGAATCATTTGTCTTTCAAGATGGCCCCTGGGATAACCTGGAGCTACTACCTGGATAGTATCTCTCTCACCTGCTTCTACTGTAAGTGGTAAGAACCCCTAACAGGAAGTTTGAACCTCTGAAAATATTCTGATATAGGACGTTTTCCAGTATTGCTGTATGTAGCTTCTTCAGGCATGCTTCTGTTCACTCCCCACATTAAAAGTATTTATTTTATTTTATGTGTGTGCCTGAGTACATGCATGTGCACCATATATGTGTGCAGTAGCCTGCTGAGGTCAGAAGAGGCCAGTGGATACTCTAGAGCTGGAGTTACAGGCAGTTGTGATCTGCTGTGTGGGTGATGAGAACTCAAACCACATCCTCTGTAAGAGCTGCAAGTGTTCTTCCCTGCTGAGCCATCTCTTCAGTTCCTACTCCACATTTTTGATGACTTCTATTGTTTAAATATTAAACATTTTATTTCCTCATCAGTATAATGCATGCTGTTTACCTCAAGCCTCAGCATCCAGTGTTACGTGGTCAAGTGTGTGATGTAATTGAATTCTAATCATTGTGAAACTCTCTGGCAAAGCCTGATTCAGGGGAGTAACTTCATTAATTCAGTCAACAAATGTTATCACACTGCTTTTATATTTACTAATAAATACTTTAGCACATGGAAAATTGGGAGCAATTTTTGGGCTGGGAAGCATTATGTATGTGCAAACTGATTCTCCCTTGTTGTACTGAGCCTTCTGTAGACTGAACCCATTACGCCCTCTTCTGCTGTCTTAACAATAGTATCCTTTGAGCTCCTCTCAGGAGGCAAGCAAACTCTATTATTTAGCCTCTGTGCAAATCTATCAAATAGAAAAATAATGCTGACATCATGATGGAGCAAATGTAGTCTAAAGCAGTTAATTTTCTCACCACTGAAGCAGTGTATGCACTTGATTCCAGAGTCCACTGTAAAGCTTATTTTATCCACGGCACTTTCCACATCAATCATTACAGGATGTGGTGCGGGAGGTTGGAACCCATCTAACTGTTCTAGGTCATGGCAGGCCCATACACTGTTAGAGTGGTAGGTACATTTGTTTTCCCTTTGGCAGCGCTAGGGATAAAACCCAGGGACCGGGTCATGCTAGGCAAACCTTCCACCCCAGAAGTCACATTCCCAGAAGGTAGGGACATTTATGATCACCAAATCCAACCTCAGTTTCCACACTGCCTGAAAATAGAGTGTCATCTTCATAGGGACATGGTTACAGCCTTGATCAGAGTTCTACTGAGGCTGATACAGGACTATATTTTCCTGGCCAAGAGAGTGGAATCTACTTCTGGCCTAGGTGGAGACTAAAATTCCAAAGTACACAAAAACGGAAGAGTTAATCCAGTTGGAATAGTCAATCATCTCACATAGGGACCAACCCCTCAGAAAGTCAGATTTCCCTGAATCCATGCTAAAGAGATAGGAAGAAAAATTATCCCCTTAAGGAGACAATGTTTTCCCTCCCCCAGAGTCCGTATGCTCTGTTCAGTCACCATGGAGCTGCCTTGAGGCTCCATACGATGGCCAGCATTTCTAGGTCCTGTCTCAGAAAAACATAACTTTCCCTATTTCTTTTATTCTGTCTTTTTCTGTTGGATGCTGGTCAGAGCCTAAGGATGTTTACTCTGGTACGTTGGGATCTTCCCACTCTTTGTATGAAGCCTCCTCCCTTTAACCACGTGTCTGGTAGCTGAATCTCCATGAGGAACCCAGAAAGTCATGGTTTCTCTCTCTCTCTTTTCTATCTTCCTCCACTGGGTGGGTGCCAAGATGTACAGGTTTCCTGCCCTGTGATTTCTTTTTTCAAGACTAACAAAGTTGTCCTTGAGCGTCCTCCCGAGTTGTTCTTAAATCATCTTACAGATGAGACTAAGAACGCTGAGTGGGGACCCCAATTTCCCTGGTAATGACACTTAGCAATTGTGTTCTTTTCGCTCTATTTTTCTCTTCAGTCACCAGGACAAAGCAATTCAGAACTCAGCCGCACATGTGCCCCATAGATAACCATGTCGCCAAGCTCATCACTAACACAACCATTTCTGGATCTGTGACTTCTGAAGGTACTGATGAGGATTTTGCTTTTGATTACCATGGCTGTCTAATCTTTGAGTACGCTATTTTCTTTTAAATCTTGTTTATTCTTTAAAGTTTATTTACTTTTGAATTTATGCATAATATGCATGTTTACAGACTACCATGTGATACTTCAATACAGTTGTATATTTTGTAAAGAGCAAGCTGGATTAGTCAGCTCATTTCGACAACTTCAAGTCAAGATAGAAAGACAGCAGTACAGCTTTTCAGAAGCCACGTGTTGAGTGATGTGGGTACCTGCTCTGGTTGCGTCAAGCCAGGGCATGCTTTGTATTTTGAGTACGTGGTTGGGTTGAGAATCACAGTTCAATGATTTGCAATAGCTTTTACCTGCTTAGACTCAGGTTTCATTGTTAGTTTTAAGTAACATTTCTATATTCCCCTTTTCTTTGCTGGCTATAAGTCCTAGGAATTTAGCCAGTTTCCTTGTGTGAGTCAAACAAAGAAAAAAGTGATAGTTCATCACAATTATTTTTATTGGGTTTCCATTCTGTGCAAACATTATCTTTAGTGCTTTACATTCGTTGTTTCCCTCTGAGGCAGGGCATAGTACTATTCCACACTTATAGATGAGTGAGTGAGATGGAGAGGTCAAGTAATCTTCCCCAGGCTAAAGAACTAGCGAGCAGCTGATCTGTCCACACTGCATCCTTTTGGTTCTTCCCCCAGGAAAGATCTCCCGGTTCTCTCTGTTATTGCTTGCGGGCGATATGCACATATTTATGGGGTACCTGCTCTCTTCCATGGCATTGGAAGAGTGAGAACTTTCTGGTAGTCACCGCTTTGTATAAACCAGCACTGCAGTCCAAATACTGAGAAGCCACGGGTTACAGAGCTTGGGGACACCTCTTCACTGATCTTTGGTCTCTAGTTTCAGACTCCTTTCTGACACGAGCTAAGGAAGCCCCGAGCCTCTTTCATTTCCCGGGAGGAAGCAGGTTGTCCTTTTCCCAGGTCTGTCTCCACACCTGGAGAAGTTGAGCCATCTGAAGACACTGGCAGCAGGAAGCTGAACCCGAGGTGGACCGTGGTCCTGCCAGGGCTGACTCATCACCGACTCGCAGACACAGTGGTGCACCCGTGACCTGAAAAGACATCCTCTGTGGGGGAGTAGACAGGAAAGGGAGGGATGGGTGTCCTCATCTGTTGAGATGCAGCAAGTGTGCTGTCCTGTTCTGGACTTGTTGATCTTTTGAAAGGGTGGTGGCCAGTGAGATGGCTCCTCAGTGGATAGGGATGTTTGTTACACAAACCTGGTTATCCAAACTGAATCCATGGGACCCACAGTGAGACCTGAACGTTGTCCTCGGATGTTCACACACCCGCTATGGCACACGTGTGCCTCACTCATATACACACACAGGCACACACACACACACACACACACTACATACACATACACACAAATCAAAATTAAAAGTAAACAAATAAGCAGATGCGTCGCTGACCCTTGTGAATTTACGTTATGGTCACTTGGTGAATCAGGTGACCGAGACTTTCAGTGGCAATACCAGCTGTTGAATTTCTGACTCGCAGCCTCCAATGTTCCTAACATTTGTCAGGAGAAAGCAAAGGCCACGTTTCATACAGAGCTGTACTGTGTTTTTATGATCTTGTATTATTCTGAAGCTTTCGTACATTATAGCGTAAGATTCTAATTGAGATTAAAAAAAATAAACAAAGAACTCACTTAACTGGACAAATATTTTGGCTCCACTGCTATTATTTTGTGATGTCAGCCCGTGCTTTGACTTTGTTTAGACTCAGTTTCTCTAAAGTGACAGAAAAAAAGTTATTTCTATGGTACCTTTCATTTGGATATTCCTTGGCTCCTCCGAACCATGAGAGGAAAGGGCTTTTAGGAAGTTGGGAACAGTAGCATAAGGGAACTCATGCTCTTCTGTTAGTTTGCATTTTACCAGCTCTTACCTGGTTCTGAATATTAAAACAGAATGGGACATTTTTCAATTAGTTTCCTATGCAGTTCAGAACACATTTTTAATTCAGGAAGAAAAAAAGCTAAAATCTTACTTAGGAGGGAAAGAAGCGTTCTTTAGTTTTCTTAGACATTAAATGGCTCGTTCAAAGCAACATTTTGATAAATTGTGTAAATGAGAGAAGAACATATGGATTAAATTTTCCTTGAAATACATATGCACTTAAAAAGTGCAGAGAAAAGTGCTTGGCAAAGCCCATTTTGGGGCTTTGCCAAATGGGAAACATTTTAAAAATAGTTGAAAATGCAGCTTTATCTGAGAACGCTGCCACATCTACACATTCTTATTGATTATAGATTTTTTTAATTTGTGAGTTATTCTTGTATTTATTTTTGCAGTTTCTTTATGCCATGGGATTATTCAACTTTGCTACAGTCCTGTGTGTGTGTGTGTGTGTGTGTGTGTGTGTGTATCCACCCCCAACAGAGAGTACAGCCAATCAGCCGCTGACACTGACATCATGGTACCTACCTTCCTTGTGTGATTTCTGTTTGGGGGACTCTCGGAGAGGTTGCACGTGACCCTTTTGGAGCAACAGTGGCTCATTTCACTTGGCTATAATGGAACATTCTAAGGAGCGCTGTGCTGGTTCAACGTGTCAAACTTGACAGGATTTAGAAAAGCTTTTGAGACAAGTCTCTGGGTGTCTGCCTGTGAGGGATTATCTAGATTAAGTTCATTGTTAATTGGAGGTGGAAAGGCCCAGGTAAAGTGGTGTGGGGGTATAAGAAGGAGGGAGTGTGCTGAGTGCCAGCATTCATCTTTCTCGGAGGCTTGGACACATTGTGATTGGCTGGCTGCCTTGTGTCCTTACAGTCATGACTTCTCTGCCATGATGAATCAGGAGCCACAGTTAACCCTTTCCCCCTTAAGTTGTGCTTGCCAGGCTGTTTTAGCTGTGGTAGAGAAGTGGAGAGGTCTGGTTTGTGAAGACACGGAATGCGGTTCACGACTTTCCACCCAATCATGCAATTGTAGGCCAGGAGCTTTTGGAAGCGCAAGCCCAAACCTTCCGCGTTTACAGTTTGAAATCGGACAATCAAATGGCTTAGAAACAGCACCAGTTTGCATGGATAGTAAACTGTGGTTTGTCAATGGCTCTTATTGAACCACTTGAAGGAAAGAAAAAGAAAAATGGTTCTTCAAAAATCTCAAAAGATTAAAAAGAAATAATTGAATTTGCCATGTTTCCCTTCTGAAGTATTGAATTCATCTGGAAACAGCTCTGTAATAATTGCGGGATTAATACAGCTCTCCACATGGCAAGCCAACAGGTGCACGTCCGTCTGTCTGAAGATGCTCAGATGGGAGGGATAAGGATGCAGTCCCGGTGCTGGCCTGCTGAGGGGGAATTCACTCCCTGCTCTCCGGTCTCTTTCCTTCATGTATGCTAATCTTTTTGGTGAAAGGCTCTTTTGCTATGAAAATATAACAAAACCAAAGAGTACTTTCTTGATGTTAAAATCTCAAACCTGAGATTAGGCCATCACATTCAGCATTCAACTCAGGACACCACACTCTAGGCGACTGATAGTTACATATACATATGTGTAATATATATTATGTGTAATATATCACACACACACATATCTCAACTGCATCTTAGCTTCTGAGGCTGATCTTTAACACAAAGCTATGTATGGTCCGTTTTCTTCGACAGCATCAAAATGCTATGCATTCTTTTAAATGATTTTTCAATGAATTATTTATGATTTAGAGAGAAACCTTCCTTGTGGGTACACATGTTTGACTCAGTCAAAACTGCAAGCAGAATGTATCACTGAGCTTTGAATTGAGGCTGTGGCGGGCAGCGTGGTGCAGTCACGGAGACCTGAACTTTGGAACATCCCTTGTGCTGGTTTTACATTGAAACAGCCACCCAATGCAAGGGCATATTTGAAATACAAGTGAAGTAACTTTGAAACACTTTAATTTTACTTAGGGGGCTGAAAAAAAGAAACAAAAAGGAAGGCCATGACTGCTCCTAGGTATGGTGGAGGAGAAGGTTTATTGTCGATAAAAGGGGGACTTAGCCAGAGGCAGGGACATCTGGGAGAGTCCAGAGTGGACATGACCCTGAGCCATGTGAGGAGAGGGGGGAAGGAGAGGAGAGAGCCAGGAAAGTAAAGGGTAGAAAAGGGGCCCGGTAACCAAAATGACTGGATTATAGAGGGAAGGGGAGCTGGGGGGAAGGACAGCCCAGGCCCTGGGCTGGAGGACTTTAGGATAGTGGGCAGAGTATGCCAGCCATGCCCTGAAACAGGTGGGGACTGAGGGATGTTTGGAGAAACTGATAGCCAGGTCTGCTTCCATATGTTAAACAGGGACTTCAGCCTTTTGTCCTGGGTTTGAGCCCTAACAGGGGTATTATAAATAATGCTATAAGATAAAAATTTTCTCCACTTTAGCCCAGATACTTTAAGTAGACCTTGTTTTATTCTCCAGTCTATTTGAAATACAGTGGCATGTTCTGAAATTCTCACGGAGAAGAAATGAATATAAACGTCCAGGAAACATTCTGGCTCCTGACGAAAGGAAGGTGAATACAGAAATCCTTTCTTCTTCAGGACAAAAAGTTAACCCTGTCAGATGTAAGTAGATGGTAGTGATGCAGTGTCAGGCTGCTCTAATAGTTCTTCAGTTACTAAGAAAACTTTCCCTTCAAAAAATATTAGCATGGCCTAATTTACATATAATGAGGGGGAACTGCTGAGAAATGTGTGCATGCTCTGGTTTGAATTTGAAATGTTGCCCACAGGCATCAAGTGTTTGACCACTTCTTTCCAAGAAGGTGATGTAGCTGAAGTTTCTCCAGTCCTGCCTGGCCCACGGTCAGGATAAATCTCTCTCACCTGCCAGTCTCGCAGCTGCTCAGACCCAACCGAGTAAACACACAGAGACTTATATTGTTTACAAACTGTATGGCCGTGGCAGGCTTCTTTCTATCTAGTTCTTCTATCTTAAATTAACCCATTTCTATTAATCTATAAGTTGCCACATGGCTCGTAGCTTACCGGTATCTTAACATCTTCTCATGGTGGCAGCTGGCAGCATCTCTCTCACTCAGCCTTCTACTTCCCAGAATTCTCCTCTCTCTTTGTCCCGCCTATACTTCCTGCCTGGCTACTGGCCAATCAGTGTTTTATTTATACAGAGCAATATCCACAGCAAGGTGACATTATTTTGGGAGTTCATGAAATTTTAGAAGGTAGGGCCTAGCTGGAGGAAAAACCCCTGACCTGGGTTTCCTGTCTTGTTCGCTGCTTCTTGTTCCACAGGAGGTAAAGAATTTTCTCTGCCACAAACTCTTAACTACCAATGACTGCCTCAATCCAGACCCAGAAGCTCCGAGCCAAACTCTCATAGATTGGACCTTCCTTCTGAAACCATGAGCCAGAATGGATAATTCCTCTTTTTGAGTTCTTTCAGCCAAATACTTTAGTCACAATGTCAAAAAAAGGTAGCTAGTACAGTGCATTTAGATGAGTCTCAACAGGTATCCATAGCAACAGCACAATCTTACCATAGTCAAGACACTGGATAATCTATCCCACAGCACCCCAGTCCCCTGTGCAGGAGTTGCCTTCCCTTACAGATTGTAGGCTAACACCAACCTACTTTGTGCCTCAGTGACTTAGTTTTATCTGTCCTAGCATTTGGGATAAACTGGGTTACATAAATTGGACTCTGGCATCTGACTCATGGAAACATGTTATTGTGATGGATTCAAGCTACACGCTCTAGTACCTTCCATTGTGGATGTTCTTGCCCATGGGCTCTTGAGTAAAGCCCCATAATCATGCACATGTGGGTCTTTGGGAGGACATGTTTGATTTCTCCTCAGTAAGTACCTGGAAGTAAAATGGATGGGATGTCTATCAATAAGTACATGCTTACATCCCCTCCACTGCCGAACTCATTTTCTAAAGTGGTTTATACCACGGTATAATCCCACTACTTACACGTGAGGTTCCATTTGGTACTGATCCTTCCTGAGACTTAGTGTTATTGTTCTTTCTCAAAATAGCTAATCTGGGCCTGTGAGATGACTCAGAGGGTAAATGTGCTTGTAGCAGGAATCTTAGAGAGTCTTATTAATAAAACAAACCCAGAGCCAAGTATTGGGGTGAAGCTGGAAGATCAGAGAGACAGAACGAGCCACAGCTAACCTCACCTGGCCAACTTCTCAGCTGGTCTTGTTTCCTCAGACTGGAAGCCTCTGTGTCCTCATATCCGAATGGCTCTCAGCTGAACTGTGCTGCTAGAAGCCTGGAAGCCTAATCAGCCAAATGCTTCTAGTTTCTGGTCCTCACACCTTATATACCCTTCTGCTTTGTGCCATCATTACCTGGGATTAAAGGCTTGCTTTCTGGGATTAAAGGCGTGTGTCACCATGCCTGGCTGTTTCCAATGTGGCCTTGAACTCACAGAGATCCAGAGGGATTTCTGTCTCTGGAGTGCTAGGATTAAAGGTGTGAGTGCCACCATTTCCTAGCCTTTGTATCTAGTGGCTGTTCTGTCTCTGACTCCAGATAAGTTTATTAGGGTGCACAATATTTTGGGGAACACAATACCACCACATGTGCTGGTTGTGCAAACTTGGCAAGCTGAGATGGATCCCCAGAACCCGTGGTAGAGACCTGACTCCACAAGATGTCTTCTCATCTTCACACACGTACAGTGCCTGCACTTACACACACACACACACACACACACACACACACACACACACACAAACTGAAAGCAAAGACTTGGAGATGTATTTATACACCGACATATATAGTAGAATTAATCACAATAGTCAAAAAGTGAAAACAGGGCTAGAGACACGGCTCAGTGGTGAAGAGCACTAGCTGTCCTTGTAGAGAACCTGGGTTTGATTCCCAGCACCCACATGGTAGCTCACAATTGTCTGTAACTGCATTCCCAGGGGGTTCTGGCCTCTGTGGACACCGTACACATGTAGTGCACAGAAATGTGTGTAGGCAACACACTCATGAGCATAAAACAAAAATGAATAAATCTTTTTTTTTAAAGGTGAAACAGCTTCCTCTCTGCCTCCACTCCCGGGAAGCGCACAGATTCTCCCCTACACCTTCCTTCCTCAACCCATTCATCTTTCCTACCTGCCAACTCCTGATAAAACTCCCTGGGAACCCATTGGCCACACCAGCCAATGAGTTAGATCCTCAGGGCAGACCGGGCTTTCTTCCCTCCTGTGGACCCTCCCAGCCCCCACCCTCTTCGCCTATCTCTATTCTTGCTTGTCAGCTCCCAGTTCTTAGAAACAAGTTCTGCCTGGGATTCCCAGTGGTCACACTGGCAGGGACTCAGAAGAACTCCCTTCCAGGCAACACAAAGCCTCCACACACTACTGAGATCCAGAGAAGGTGCCAGAAACCAAGGAATGGAAAACCCACCCAAGGAGGACAAGATTGGACACCAACACCTAGAGTTACAATCATCCCAAGTCAGGATTCTTTAGGTGCAAGTGTAAGAACAGAATCATAGCAGCCAGGACATTATGTCTCCTAGAGCCCAACAATACTTCTACAATAGGCCCCGAGACATGAAATATAGCTCAAGTACAATTCAAGGACTTCAAAATAGCTATTATGAGTATGATCAAGGACCTTAAAGTAAATATGAAAAAAAAATCCTTTAATAAGATTTATGAAACACAAACAGTGGAATGAAATTAAGAAAACTGTTCAAGACGTTAAAGTGGAAATAGAATCAATACAGAAAGCCCAAACTGAGGGAAAATGGAAATAAAAACTTTAGGAACTTGAACAGGAGCCTCAGAGTCAAGCCTTACCAACAGAATACAAGCAATGGAAGGGAAAATCTCAGGCATTGAAGACAAGTTAGAGCAAATAGGTACCTCAGTAAAAGAAAATGCTAAACCTTAAAAAAAAAATCCAGACACAAAACATCCAGGAAATCTGGGACACTACAGGAAGACCAAATAAAAGAATAATAGGAACTGAGGAAGGAGAAGAAACCCAGATTAAAGGGGTAGAAAACATTTTCAACAAAATCATAGAAGAAAATTTCCCCAACCTAAAGAAGGAGGTGCCTATCAAGGTACAAAAAGCATACAGAATACCAAATAGACTGAACCAGAAAAGAAATTCCCAATGATATATAATAATCAAAATACTAAATGTATATAACAAAGAAACACTATTAAAAATTACATGGGAAGAAAATCAAATAACATATAAAGGCAGACCTATTAGAATAGCACCCAACTTTTCAATGGAAAATCTAAAAGGCAGAAGGGCTGGATGGAGGGAGGTTCTACAAACTCCAGGAGACCACAGATGTCAGCTTAGACTACTATACCCAGCAAAACTTTCAATTATAATGGATGGAGAAAGAAAGACAGTCCATGATTAAAAAAAAAATTAAGCAATATCTATCTACAAATCCAGTTCTACAAAAGGCCATAAAAGGAAAACTTCAACCTGAAGAGATTAACCACATTAAAAAAAATAAGGAATAGATAATATCATATCAAAATAAGGGAAAAAACCACCACCACAACAACAAAATAACAGGAATCAACAAACATTGCTCATTGACAACTCTCAACATCAATGGTCTCAATTCTCCAACAAAAAAGACACAGACTAACAGAATGGATGAAAAAACAGGATCCATCCTTCTGCTGAAACCAAGAAACACCTTAGCATCAAGGACGGCATCATGTCAGGGTAAACGGATGGAAAAAGATATTCAAAGCAAATGAACCCAAGGAAAAAAGCTGGTGTAACCATTTTAATATCTAACAAAATAGACCAAACCAAAATTAATCCAAGGAGATAGGGAAAGGCACTACCGATAAAAGGAAAAACTCACCAAAAGGATATTATAGTTCTAAACATCTAGGCACCAAACACAAAGTCCATTAAAACAACAACAACAACAACAACAACAATCACCACTGCTATGGCTAAACTCACATATTGACCCTTACACAGTGATAGTGGGTGTCTTCAATACTTCACTCTTGCCAATGGACACAATGGACAGGTCATTCAAACAAAGGCTAAACAGAAAAATTCTGGAGGTAGCTGATGCTACAAACCAAATGAACCTACCATATTTACAGAACGTTTCACTCAAACACAACAAAAAATATACTTTCTCAGTGACTCATGGAAATTTCTTCAAAATTGACCACCTATTTGGACACAAAGCAAGTCTCCTTAGATAGAAGAAAACTGAAACAACATCACGCATCCTATCAGACCATCACGGATTAAAGCTGGATATCAACAACAATAGAAACAACAGAAAGCTTCAGACTCATGGAAACTGAACAACTCACAATTGAATGAAACATAGATCAAGATAGAAATTAAGAAAGAAATTAAAAACTTTTTAGAATCAAATGAAAATGAAAACACAACATGTCCACACTTATGGTACACAAGGAAGCTGGTTCTAAGAGACAGGTTCATAGCACTAAGTGCCTACATAAAAAATTGGAGAAATCTCAAATTAGCAATTTAACGGCATATCTGAAAGCTCTATAACAAAAAGAAATACAGCTGAGTAGATGGTAAGAAACAATCAAATTCAGAGCTGAAATCAATAAAATGGAAACAAGCAAACAAATACCAAGAATCAATGAAACAGAGTGTTGGTGTTTGAAGAAAATTAGTAAGATTGGAAAGCCCTTAGCCAAATTAGCTAAAAGGCAGAAAGAGAAGATCCAAATGAAGAAAATTAGAGAGAAAAAGGGCATTAAAAACAGACATCGAGAAAATCCCAGAGAATTATAAGGACATACTTTCTATACTCCATCAAATTGTAAGATCTAACCAAAATGGATAATTTTCTTGATATAGACTACCTACCAAAGTTAAATCAAGATCAGATAAGGAATCTCAACAGGTCTATAACCCCCAGTAAAATGGAGGCAATAATTAAAAGTCAATCAATAAAAGCTGAGGGCCAAATGGTTTTAGCACAGAATTCATTAGCACAGATTTTCAAAGAATTAACACCAATAATCCTCAAAGTATTCTCCAAAATAGAAACATTGCCCAATTCTTCTTACAAGGCCACAGTTTCCATAATACTTAAACTAAATACATACTCAACCAAGAAAGAGAATTACTGAGGTGTTTTGAATGAGAACGGCTGCCATAGGCTCATATATTTGAATGCTTGGTCACCAGGGAGTGGAACTGTTTAAGAAGAATTAGAAGGACTAGGAAGTGTGGCCTTGTTGGAGAAAGTGTGTCACTAGGGATGGGCTTTGAGGTTTTAAAAGCCTATGCCAGGTCTTGCCTCTGTCTCTGTCTCTCTGTCTCTGCCCCCTCACTGTCTCTGTCTCTGTCTGACTGTAGATCAGGACATAGGTCTCAGCTATTACTCCAGTGTCATGAATGCTGCTATGCTTACACCATGCTTCTGCTGTGATGATAATAGACAAACCCCTGAAACTGTAAGTAAGCCCCTCATTTAAATTCTAACTTTTTACAAGAGTTGCCTTGGTCAGGAGGGCCCAAAGGGGGACAGGGATGCATGGATTTCCCTGGGAAGGAGAAATAGAAGAGAACTCCTGGGTAGACTGGGGGCTGACAGGGATCGGAACATGAGGGATTGGGTTGAGGGGTGAATGGGAGGGGAGAGTATTGAAAGAGAGGTCTTGATGGGGGTACATTTTGGGGTCAGGTAGAAACCTGGGGCAGGGGAAACTCCCATGAATCTACAAGGATGACCCCAGCTAAGACTCCTAGCAGTAGTAGATAAGTAGCCTGAACTGGCCATCTACTTTAATTAGATTAGTAACTACCTCAATTGTCATCAGAGAGCCTTCATCCAGTGACTTGTGGAAACAGGTGCAGAGATCCACAGCCAAGTACTGGGCCGAGCTCAGGGAATCCTGTTCAAGAGAGGGAGAGAGGATTGTATGAGCCAGGGGGGCCAAGAGAACCCATAGAAACAACTAACTTGGGCTCATAGGAGCTCACAGACTCTGTCCTGACAGCTAGGGATCCTGCATGGGACTGACCTAGGCCCTCTGCATATGTGTGACAGCTGTGCAGATTGATCTACCTGTGGGACTCCTAGTGGTGGGAACAGGGCCTGTCCCTAACACTTTGGCTGGCTTCCAGGAACCTATTCCTTGCCCAGCCTGAATACAAAGGGGGTTGGGGGTAAAGCTTAGTCCTACCTCAACTTGATATGCCATGCTTTGTTGACACTCATGGGAGGTCTGCCCCTTTCTGAACAGAAACAGAGGAGGAGTGGATTGGGTGGGGTGGAGGAGGGGGGAAATGGGAGGAGAGGAGAGATGGGAAACTGTGATTGGGATGTAAAATAAATGAATAAACTTTAATTAATTAAAAAAAGAGTTGCCCTGGTCATGTCTCTTCAAAACAATAGGACAGTGACTAAGACTATTACAGACCAATTTCCTTTATGAATGTAGATGCAAAAATTCTCAATAAAATACTTGCAAACCGAATATAAGGACATATCAAAAAGATCATCTACCATGATCAAGTAGGCTTCATCCCAGAGATGTAGATATAATTCAGCGTACGTAAATTGATACATGCAATATGCCATATAAACAGAAAAAAGGCCTTTGACATAGTCCAACACTCCTTCATGATAAAAGTCCTGGAGAGACTATGGATACAAGGAACATACCTCAACATAATAGGCAATACACAGCAAGCCCCAAACCAAAACCAACCTAAACTGAGAGAAACTCAAAGCATTTCCACTAAAGTCAGGAATAAGACAGTGTCCACTCTCTCCATAGCTATTCGGTATAATTCTTGAAGTCTTACGTAGACCAATAAGACAGCTGAAAGAGATCAAGGGAATACAAACAGGAAGGAAAGAGGTCAAAGGATCTTTATTTGTAGATGATGTGATAGTACATATCAATGACCCTAAAAATTCTGCCAGGAAACTCCTACAGCTGAGAAACACATGCAGCCAAGTAGCAGGGTACAAAATGAACTCTAAAAAATCCATAGTTTTCCCATGTACAAGTGACAAATGGACTGGGAAAAAAATCAGGGAAACACCACCTTTTGCTATAACCTCAAAAAACTAAATATCTTGGAGTAACTCAAGCAAATCGAGCCAGTGAAAGACTTGTATAATAAAAACATCGAAGCACTGAAGAAGACATCAGAAGATGGAAAGATCTCCCATGCTCATGGGTCAGTAGAATTAATCTAGTAAAAATGGCCATCCTACAAAAAGCAATCTACAGATTCAATGCAATCCCAATCATAATTCCAACACAATTCCTTACAGACCTTGAAAGGACAACTTTCAGCTTCACATGGAAACACAAAAATCTCAGGATCACTAAAATAATCCTGAATTAAAAAAAAAAAAACCTGCTGGAGGTATCACTATGCTTGATCTCAAATTATACTACAGAGCTATAGTAATAAAAACAACATGGTGATGATGTAAAAGCAGACACATTAATCAATGGAACTGATGAATTGAATTGAATACATGGATATAAATCCACACAACTATGGGTACCTGATTTTTTTGATCAACAATCCAGAAACACACACTAGAGAAAAGCATCTTCAACAAATGGTGCTGGTCAAACTAGAAGGTTGCATGAAGAATCCACATAGACCCATACTTATCACACTGCCCAAAACTCAACTCCAAGTCGATGAAAGACCTCAACATAAGACCAGATATACTGAATCTGATAGAAGAGAAATTGTAGAATAGTCTTAAACTCATTAGCACAGAAAATGACTTTCTGAACAGAATGTCATTAGCATAGGTACTAAGTGCAACAATTAATAAATGGGATCTCATGAAACTGAAAAGCTTTTGCGTGGCAAAGGAAACTCATTCAAACAAAGCATCAGTCTACAGAATGGTAGATTTTTTACCAAGTACACATCTTGATAGAGGGCTAATATCTAAAATATATACATAACTCAAAAAACTGGACACAAAGAAAATAAACAAACCAATTAAAAATGGGGTACAGATCTAAACAGAGTTCTCAAGACATGAAACACAAATGTCTGAGAAACACTTAAAGAAATGTTCAGCATCCTTAATCATGAGGGAAATGCAAATCAAAACTGCTTTGGGATTTCATCTTACACCAATCAGAATGGCTAAGATCTGTAAAACAAGTGACAGCTAATATTGGTGAGGATGTGGAGTAAGGGGAACACTCATCCATTGCTGATGGGAGTGCAAACTTGTACAGCCACTATGGAAATCAGTGTGGTGATTCTTCAGGAAGCTGGGAATAGATCTACCTCAAGGTCCAGCTATACCATTCTTGGGCATATACCCAAAGGACTCTACCTCCCACCTCAGAGACATTTGTTCAACCTTGTTCATTGCTGTTCTATTCATGATTCCAGAAATTGGAAACAGGCTAGTACATCAATGGATGAATGGATAAAGAAAATTGGTTTATCTGCACAATGAAATATTCCTCAGCTAATTAAAAAAAAGTCAAATAATTAAATTCACAGGTAAACTGGTGGATCTAGAAAAAAATCATCTTACGTGAGCTAATCTGGACCCCAAAACATAAATATGGTATGTATTTGCTTATATGTGAATATTAGTTGATAAGTCTTGGATAGGCAGGCTACAATCTATATAGCTACAGAGGTTATATATAGAGTAAGGGCCTGGGGTGGATTGGACCACCCTAGGAAGGGGAAATAGAATAGATAGTTATGCCTGGGGGGAGGGGCGCTAGAATGGGAGGATCAAAGGGGAAGAGGAGGGAAGTGGGTGCTGAGGGAGGGTACGCATGGAGGGATTTGAGGAAGAATAGCTAAAATTAAGGGCCACTTGAGAGTTTTCATGGAAACTAATACAGTAGAAACTTCCTAAAATAGATACATATATGATGGTGTTTAAATAGAATCACCAAATAATGAGAGAGATGGAGCCCCAACTAGACATCTATCATCACCAAATGAAGACTCCAGTTCCAGGAATGGGTTGCATCTAATTGTGTTGCTGTCCAAAGGGGCCCCATGGGAACCCCAAAAGACATTGTCAAGACTATGACTGTTGGTTGCTCTCCACAAGCCTATGGTAAGGCCCTATTGCTGAGGAAAACTCCTACACAACTCACTGAACAAGAAGTTGATCTGGTGCCCACCTTAGAGCCTTTGCCCCTACTGACTTAGTGTTCAGAGTACTGGAAGGTACTCTGCATGCTACCAGAGGAAGGTAAACACCAGCTATAAACCCTCCAATCTATAATGATAACCTGTATGCAAGATGTGCTAGTTTCAATAGTGGCACAAAGCTTGTGGTACTAACCAATCAATATCTGATTGGATTTAAGGTTCACTCCATGAAATGGAGCTCAATCCCAACACTGCTCAAGTGACCAGGAACTTGGGACTAGATAGGCCAGGAACCTAGGGGAAAACCAAATACTGCTGTTCTGTTAAAGGAATGTAGCAACAAAATGCTCCTAACAACATTCTTCTATCCTCATAGATCAGTGCCTTGCTCAGCCATCATCAGAGGAGCTTCCTCCTGCAGTAGATGGGAATAAATACAGGGATCCACAGCCAGACAATGTGCAGAGACTGACAGACCTTGGAACACTTGGCCTTAAATTGGATGCCTTCATCAAACTCCTCCCTTACGTGTTCAAAGGACCCTGCAAAAGAGGAGGCAGAAAAGTGTAAGAGCCAGAGCAGTTATGAAACACCAAGGAAACAAGGCCTTCTAAACACAGCAGACCAATGCACATATGAACTCATAGAGACTGTGGCAGCATGCACAGGGCCTGCACAAGTCTGGGCCTCATGGGGTCCTAGTGTGCTGTGGAACAATTCTTTTCTACACTATGAATATGTATTACTCTTATTTGCTAATAAAAGGCCAATTGGCCAATAGCTGGACAGGAAGAGATTGAGTGCTAGAGCCAGACTAGGAGAATTCTGGGAAGAGGAAGGGCAGAGTCAGAGAGTTGCCAGCAAATGCAGAGAAGCAAGATAAGAATGCCATGCTGAGAAAACTTACCAAACCATGTGGCTAAACATAGATAAGAATTATGGGTTAATTAAGTGAAAGACCTAGTTAGTAATAAGCCTGAGTTATCAACCAAGCATTTATAATTAATGTAAGCCTCTGTGTGATAATTTGGGAAGTGACTGCTGGGTATTTTGTAATAGGCAGTTTAGAAGGAAACATCCATTTACACTAGTGTTGAGAATGGAAGTGGACACAATTCCTCATCCCTAACCACATGCTGTCTCCAGTTAATAACCAGAGTCTCACTGGGTATACAAACCATTCTTAAGACCAGACTGCATGCCCAGCAGTAGATGGCCAACACAAAATGAACTCAGTGGTATTTATGCTTCGTCTGGACATTCTCTCTTTTTACCCTAACGGTCTTTTGCTTATATAGTGTGGTTGACGATTTTGTGTTTTTATGGGATTACTCTGTTTGCCAATGTGTGTATCTCTGTGTCTACATGGATTGCTTATGACTTTTCTTTGGTTCTTTGTTTTTCTGTTCATTTGTTAGTTGTGTCCTATTCGGGTTTGTTTGTTTTTATTTAGTTAATTTTTTTCTTTTTTCTTTTTTTATATAAGTATTTATTTGCTAATGAGAGAGAGCAAGAAAGGATGTGGATTTGGGTGGATGGGGAAGTAGGGTGGGTCTGAGAGGAGTTGTGAGAGGGGAAACCATAATCTTAATATATTGTATAAAAATATATTTTCAAAAAAATAAGGTAAAACAACCAAAATATTTATGGAATGATGTTGTAGAATGTTATTTTGAGATGTGTTACATTTGTTTATACTGTGAAATTTTGTTTTAATGATACAAAGATGTGTTGCATTCTTTTATGTTGAATTTGTTGAAGCTGTGATTCTTTGCCTGTCTAAAACACCTGATGGTCTAGTAAAGAGGTGAATGGCCAATAGCAAGGCAGAAGAAAGGATAGGTGAGGCTAGCAGGCAGAGAGAATAAATAGAAGGAGAAATCTGGGAGGAGGAGAAGAAAAGAACAAGAGAAAAAGGAGAGGAGGATGCGAGGGACCAGCCACCCAGCCAGTCATGGAATAAGAGTGAAAATAAGAAGTACAGAAGTAAGAAAAGAAAAAAGCTCAGAGGCAAAAGGTAGACGAGATAGGTTAAGAAAAGCTGGCAAGAAACAAGCCAAGCTAAGGCCAGGCATTTATAATTAAGAATAAGCCTCTGGGTGTGATTTATTTGGGAGCTGGGTGGTGGGCCCCCAAAGACCAAAGTGAGTAAAAAGAGAAAAAACAACCAACAACAGAATGATGAATGGACACTTACATTGGAAGATTATTTCACTTCAAAAAGGAATAGAATTCAAAATTAAAAGATTCATTTAATTTTTAGTGTGTATGGTGTGTGTGTGTGTGTGTGTGTGTGTGCGTGTGTGTGTGTGTGTGTGTGTGTGAATGTGCACACACATGTGGGTACCCCCTCAAGCCAGAAGGTGGCACTGGATTGCCTGGAGCTAGAGCTGGAGGTGATGAGCCCTCCTCTACTCATGGTGTGGGAACTGGGAAGCAAACTCAGGTCTTCTGCAAGAGCAGAAAGTGTGCTTAACTGCTGAGCCATCTTGCTATGGCTATTCTTGGTTGTCAGCTTGACTACACCTGGAATTAACTAAAATCCAAGTGGCTGGGTACACCTGTGAGAATTTTTCTTTCTTAATTAAATCATTTGAAGTAGGAAGACCCACATAATTCTGATCTTTTGAGGAGGAAAGACATCCCTTTAATCTGGGCCACACCTTCTGCCGGCAGCTTATATAAAGGATATGGGAGAAGGAAGCTCTCTCATTGCTTGCCCTTGCTCTTGCTCACAAGTTCATTCCTTCAGTGGCATTAGAGCCTGCATCTTCAGGATTCTGAAAACCAGCTGAGACGTCCTGCTTCATGGACTGAACAACTCCTGGATTTTTGAATTTTCCATTGGTAGATAGCCATTGTTGAATTAACTAGACCACAGCCTGCAAACCACTTTAATAAATCCTCGTAAATCACACACACACACACACACACACACACACACACACACACACACAC
>CABHPH010137717.1:0-26141 GCA_902168325.1 Peromyscus nudipes
ATCTGCCAGGAGGACATTTGAAGTGTTACGAGGTGATGGGTACACTTAAAGAGCCTGACCGCAAAAAACTACACTGTATTCAACTGAAGCCCAGAGACTGACTCCCGGAAACAGAAAGCCCAACGTCCTCAGTGCTGTGAAGGAAAGAGAGCAAGAGCAGCGGTGAAGGGGGGGGGGGCACTCAGGGGTGGAACAGGTGTCAGGTTCCATCCCAGCACCAAAGACAAGAGATGGTGTAACACTTCATTACATCAAAATCAAAGAGAAACTCCACACGGGCTGCCACACGTTTCCCATCACCTCCAGACTCCTCCCGATGCCTAGGGCGGCATCAGTGCTCACGTAAGGTCATGTACACAGCTGTGAAGCTAGATGGAACAAGAAAGTCTTCCCATGTTTAGACGGACAGGATGCTGAAGACTGCTGCCCCCAGTGGGTGGATCCACAGACATGGAGGGCCCAGTGCGGTGTCACCCACCTGTGACACTCCTTAGGACAGTCAATCCCACAGAGCAGAGGCCGTGTGCACTGAAGCATCTGTCAGAGATGGACCCAAAAGAAAAACCGGAATGGAAAACTGGGCACGGTGGCAGCATGGCCAGGGCAGGCAGATCTCTGTAGGTTCCAGGCCTGGCTGGTCTACAGAGTGAGTTTCCGGACAGCCAGGGGTACACAGAGAGATGCTATCTCAGAAAAACAAAAACAGCTCGGCAGTGGTAGAGCCCGCTTTTAATCCCAGCACTTGGGAAGCAGAGAGGCAGGTGGATCTCTGTGAGTTCGAGGCCAGCCTGGTCTACAGAGCGAGTTCCAGGACAGCCAGCGCTACACAAAGAAACCCTGTCTCGAAAAAACAAAAAAAACAAAAACAAAAAAAGCCAACAGAAAAACACAACATCAACCAAAAAAAGAAAAAAGAATAAAAGTAACAGTGCTTCAAAACAACGAGACAGACCCAGGAGAGCCGGCCATGAGCAAGGACACTAAGCTGAGCGACTCCTGCTGTGCGGGTGTCCGGTCCGGGCGCTCTACCTGACAGCGGATCATGACGTGGGTCACTTTGGACTTGCCGTCGCTGATCTCTCCCTTGTCGTCGCCGGTTCGGACGGACAGAACGAAGTCCCCGGGGTGGCTCTGGCTCTCTCGGACAAGAAAGCTGCCGTGCTTCCCCTTCTCCGTCAGCAGTTTCTCAGCCTCCTTTCCCGACAAGTGACCATGGAACCACCTATGCATGTGAAAAGCAAACGAGCCGAGCTCAGCTGGGGTGTGCAGTATTTTCCATGTACCACACTGAGTCAGCTCTCCTCAACACAGGTTCCAGACAGACAGCTTCCTCCAGGGGACGGACTGTCCGACTAGACAGACTGCATCCCGACAGACAGGAAAATGACAAAGATGTGTTAAAAATGACGAATAAAGTTCATTTTTCTTTTCTGAGACAATAAAAGTATCAGTGCTGAGATCACAGGCAATGCCACCACACTAGCCCCCACTAAATTTTAACAAGGAGCCCAGGGTCATTTGAAAACAATATCCGCCACATGATGGTGGCACACTCCTTTAATCCCAGCACTCAGGAGGCAGGCAGAGGCAGATAGACCTTTGAGTCTGAGGCCAGCCTGATATATAGAATAGAGTGAGTTCTGGGACAACCAGGGCTATACAGAGAAACCCCGTCTCAGAAGAAAAAAAAAAGGGAGAAAGGAAACAGTATCTTCAATGCTTCCTATTTCCTTTTAAATCTCCCATCTTTTAAAAATACACTTGACCTTTTTTTAAGTGCCTAACCCTAAAAGAACCAACTGTTGAGTTACAGGCATTTAGCGAAAAGATAAGAAAAAGTTACAAGTCTGGGCATGGTGGCACATGCCTACAATTCATGTGTGCTTACTAGTTTTATGTCAACTTCATACCAGCTAGAATCATTTGGGAAAAAAGAGCCTCAGATGAGAAAATATCCCTACCAGATTGGTCTATAGGCAAGCCTATGGTGCATTTCCTTAATTGATGATGGATGGAGGAGGGCACTGCCCACTGTTGGCCATGCCATCCTTTGGCTGGTAGTCCTGGGTGCTATAAGAGCAGGCTGAGCAAACCAAGAGGGCAAGCCAGTAAACAGCATTCCCTCATGGCCTTTACATCAGTTCCTGCCTCCAGGTTCCTGCCTTGAGTTCCTGCCCTGACTTCCCTGGATGATGGACTATAAGCTGTAAGATGAAGTAAGCCCTTTCCTCCCCAAGTTGCTTTGGTCATGGTGTTTTATCACAGTAGTAGAAACCCTGACTGAGACACCGTACAGGATGTACGTACAAGATGAGGAGCACAATGTCATCCTCAGTTACACAGCCATCAGGAGGCCAGCCCAGCCTGCATGAGACCTGGACTCAAGCAACAAATAAACAAGTTATAAAAGAGACAAGATAATCATGAATCTGTGCTCATTTTGACATTAGATAAAAATGGATCTTTGTTATAAATTAATTCAAAGCATCAGATTTTTCTGTATTTCTAACCTATACTTAAATGTCTCTCAATCTGCTGTCCAGTTCTTCAAACCACACTGGGTTATCAGTCAAGCTTTAATGGTATGTACATCTTGGAGCAGGGACAAGGGTTTCCCTAACAGTGCGAGTTCCCACAAGCAGAGAGCAATGTCTACATGGAACCCAAAAGGCTGTATTTTAACTGTTGTGCTGGAGAGTCTGGATGCAGGCTGTCCAGGGCCATGAAATGGCAGATTCTGAAACAACTCAGCTCTTAAGTCACCACAGAAACATCGAAACCTAGTCACAGGAATATCATGGCTTTAGGTAAGAAAGCCAACATTCCCTAGCAGGTAACACTCCTCCCCAAAGACTTGGTCAGCGTTCTTCCATCTACACACCACTGAAAAGGTCCATGCAGAACTAAAGCAGGTGAGACAACTGAAGGCTACAGCAGCCCTTGGAGAAACAAATGACCAGCACATAATACGGACGTCGGGGAAAGATAAGACATACAGACCCAGAACCTGCAATCAGAAAGGGGACTGCAGAAGCCAAGGCCAGGGCCAACCAAACAAGCACTAGCTCTCAACTCCAAACCCATGGGAAGGGCTCTACCATGTGGCAGTTCTCTGCAGACAGTCATGCTCACACATTTGGGAGATAACGTTAAAGAGAAGGTGAAGAGCCATGGGTTTAGCCTGACCTCTGTTGGTAGTGCTGCTGAACAACTGGTCTGAGCCAGTATGGAACACTGCTGCTGTTTCCGCATCTCTCCCAAAGCTCATGAGCTGTGGATAAATCTTACAATTAAAGCCTGTACTAAATCTACTCGGGGACAACGTGAGAGCCCTGTGGAATCCATGTAAGGAACACTGACCGCAGCTGCTGTGAGGGAAGGGCATTCTGCAAATACTCTGACGCCATCATTCCTACTTTAATACACCACCGGGCTGGGGATAGAGCTCAGTGTGTAGAGAGCCTCGCTGGCATGACCAAGCCTGTGCTCAACCCCCAGGACCACATCAGCCAGACACAGTGAAGCACCTCTGTAAGCCTAGCACTCAGGAGCTAGAAGCAAGAAAATCAGGAATTCAGTCATCCTCGCTACACAAGGAGTCCCAGGCCACCCTGAACTACACTAAACCCTGCCACAAACAAAACAAAACGTAACGTTTTAAAAATGACAGCATGGGGAGCTGGAGAGATGGCTCAGCACTTAAGAGCACTGACTGCTCTTCCAGAGAAGCTGGGTTCAATTCCCAGTACCCACATGGTAGCTCACAGCTGTCTGTAACTCCATTTCCAGGGGACCTGACACCCATGGCAAAACACCAATGCACATTAATTAATTAACTCATTAATTAATTGAAAAAAAATGACAGCATGAGGGACAGACACCAGCTTTGGAGTCACACAGATCCTATGTGCCCCACAAGACAGGCACGTAGCATGTAGCCCTAGAGTGCAGATTAGCGCTCATTAAGGTGTCACTGACCTTTCAGAGGTTGGGTCTGCGCAGTTCAGTGGGTACTTGAGCTCAATAACATCTCCGTTCTTCTCTTTCAGCTGCCCGTGATGCTCCATGTAATACTGGACCAGTTCAGCCAAGGTGGCAAACTTCTCCCCACCATAGAGGTCATAGTAGTCCCCAGTGTTCTGAATCTTGATGTGGGTGACGGCTCCATTTCTTCTAAAATAGTCCATTGGGGGGAGGGGTGTCAAAGAGCAATACTTGGAAAAAGAGACCTCACATTAGGAGAAGATTTTACCCAAACCCTGGAACAAACCCAATGAGAAGATGTACCCCATCCCTGAAACTGAAGATCAAATCACCCCACCAACTATGCCGACCCACAGCACTGTGTCTGCCTGTGCCCTGGGTAGCTTCCATTTTGAACTGCTGGCCTATTTTTATGGTACAGGTTGAGTGACAACTATTACTGTCCTTCACAATTAAGGACACACAGTTGAAGTTAAAAATCAAACACCCACTACCTTGTCGTCCAGCAAATCCACTCCTAATCATTTTTTGTCCAAGGCAATAATAATGAATAGATAGCAAAAGACTTTCAAAAACGGACAAGTAAAAGATAGAAACTCAAAGTATTTATCACCAAGATATACCAACAGCCAGGCACTTGGAAGGCTGAGGCAGGAAGACACTGGGCTACAGAGCAAGACCATGTTTAAAATAAATAAGAAAATGTATAGGCTTGCTTGTAAATGTGTAAATATTGCCTAAAAAGTACGGTGATGAACACCTATCATCCAGCACTTGGGAGGCTGAAGCAGGGGGGTCAGAAGTTTAAGGCCAGCCTTCAATACATGAGATCATGTCTCAAAAACACAAAACAAACCAAAAGATCCAACAACAAGAAAAATAAACAGGGCCCAATGAGATGGTTTAGTGGGTAGAGGGGCTTGCCAGCAAAGCTGACCTGACAAACCGAGTTCAGTCCCAGGACACACATGGTAGAAGGGGAAAACCAACTCCCAAAGCTGTCCTCCGACCTAAACATCCATGCCATGACACTTTCACACATGCACACACCACATAAATGTAAAAAAAAAAAAAAGTTTTTTAATTAGTACATAAAAATGTAAACGCTAAAAAAATTAAATTAAATTAAAAAATTTTAAGTGGTGTGCTGGCTCAGCAGGGAAAGTCTGACAGCCTAAGCCTGGTCCCTGAGAGCCACAAGAACTGTGGCAGGAGGTGGGAGCTGGGGCAGGAGGAGGGAGCTGGGGGAGGAGGTGGGAGCTGGGGCAGGAGGAGGGAGCTGAGGCAGGAGGAGGGAGTTAGGGGAGGAGGTGGGAGCTGGGGCAGGAGGAGGGAGCTGGGGGACGAGGTGGGAGCTGGGGCAGGAGGAGGGAGCTGGGGCAGGAGGAGGGAGTTGGGGCAGGAGAGGGGGCTGGGGCAGGAGGAGGGAGCTGGGAGCTGGGGCAGGAGGGGGGAGCTGGGGGAGGAGGAGGAGGGAGCTGGGGCAGGAGGAAGGAGCTGGGAGCTGGGGCAGGAGGAAGGAGCTGAGAGCTGGGGCAGGAGGAGGGGGGAGGGAGCTGGGGCAGGAGAAGAGGCTGTGAAGCACACACACACATCTCACACACACAACAATAAACAAGTATATTCAAAACGTGTTAACTAACACGGAAGTCTGGCATGCACTCCCTAGCGGGTGACTGTCCAGTCAGTGCTGACATCTCTTCTGTGTAAGGCTCAGGCTGTAGTCCTACATACACCCTTCCTCACAACTTTCTTTCAAAAGGCTCAAGAAGCCCATGTGGTGTGGAGTGTGCCTGTAATCCTAACACAGAGGCAAGTAGATCTCTGTGAATTCAAAGCCAACCTTGAATCTATATATCAAGTTCCAGGCCAGCCAGTGCTACCTAGTGAGACTCTGTGTCATGAATAAATATAAGACCCTGTGCTATAAAAATAAATGAATGAATAAATGAATACACACATACATACATACATACATACATACATACATACATACATAAATGGTACTTCCTAAGTCTCAGATTCTAAATAAATTCCCAAGGACATGAGTTACTCATCTCTTTATGTGAAAAGTAATGTCTAGGGGCTGGAGAGATGGCTCAGTGGTTAAGAGCACTGGCTGCTCTTCCAGAGGACCCAGGTTCAATTCCCAGCACCCACATGGCAGCTCACAACTATCTGTAACTCCAGTTCCAGGAGATCCATCATCCTCACACAGACATACTTGCAGACAAAACACCAGTGCATATAAAAGAAAAAAGACAAAAAAGAGAGAGAGAGAGAGCTGGAAAGATGGCTCAGAGGTTAAGAATACTGACTGCTCTTCCAGAGGTCCTGAGTTCAATTCCCAACAACCACATGGTGGCTCACAACCACCTGTAATGAGATCTGGTGCCCTCTTCTGGCCTGCAGGGACACATGCAGGCAGAACACTGTATACATAATAAAGAAAGAAAAAAAAAGAAAGAAAAGTAATATCTATAAAATCAAATCCATACACTACAGTTTGAACAGCAGAATGGGTATATAGAAAATGTCATCTAGAAAGCTCTTCCATGCCTGCTCAAAGAGATTCTGAGGATGTACCACACTGTCCCGAGGATTTAACACAAACCAAAGCCTCCCAATGTCCATCACTAGAAGAATGGAGATTCTGGCATGTTTGCATCATTTGACCACCGAGGAGCCATTTCAATGAACAGTTAGATGCCCCAGCATGCAACTCAACAGCATTTCAATGGAGACATGAATTACAGAATGGTTAATGTGTTGGGAACACAAGAGCTCACGAGGCAGTCAAGTGTGTAACACATCAGGAGGATTCATGCATCCCCTGAACACCACCTTCCTCTGGAGAAAGGAGGGAAACGGGACTGGGCAGGGGACTCCAGGGGACCACAACTTCCTCACAGAGGTTTTCATTCTTGACAAAGGAAAGTGATGTGAAGAACCTTACAAAGCCTGTTCCCCATGACAAAGTCCATAGCAAAAAAGAAAAACACTGGAGGCAGGTCAAAGGTGAGGAGCCAGGACTCAGTCCTGGAGGCTCCTGGTGTTATCTCTCTGCCCAAGGAATGCTTGGTCACCGCTGTGAGCAGAAGCCCATCAGTCCTTTCCACTACTTCCCAAGGCTGTGACTCTGGGTGACCACAAAAGTCATGGAAACAGGGGCTGGAGAGATGGCTCATTGGTTAGGAGCCCTGGCTGCTCTTCCTAAGGACCCGGGTTCAGTTTCCAGCACCCACATGGTAGCTCACAACCATCTATTACTCCAGTCCCAAGAGACCTGATGCCCTTCTCTAGCCACTGTGGGCACCAAACACACAGGGCGTACATACACACATGCAAGCAGAACATTCATACACATAAAATAAAATCTTTAAAAAAAAAAAAAAAAAAAGCATAGAAGCAGGCCAGTGCCCTGAGTGCTCCACAGTGCAGCAGATGGGCCCTCAAGCTCTCAGGGAAGGTGTCAGGCAGCCAAATGCTGCCTTGCCCTTCCTCTGGAAACACCCTGAGTATCTGTCTCTCTTTACCTTCCAACTTACCTAACGGACAGAGTGAAGTCTCCAGGGTTACTCTTACTAGGCCTTGCCAAAAAACTGCCATCGACTCCTCTGGTCAACAGGAGATTCTCTGCCTCCACACCAGTGATGTTGGGGTGAAACCATCTGGAAGGAAGAAAAATGACATTGAGAAGCAGAGGCCTCAGTAGCACCCACATCACCACAGCTGAGCACCCTCACACCATGTGGTGGAGGCCTGTGAGCAAGGCCAGCCTCCAGGCTAGCCCTTCCCCTCTCCTCAGTCCCTTTTCCTGGGTGGGACATTAGCATCCTGCCATCCTGCAGGCCCTGGAGGTGGGAGAGGGGCATGGCCAGTGAGGCTGGGCTGTTCACACAATGCACTAGTGGGTTTGTCTGCCCCAAAAGATCATCCACATGGTCAGGAAATTGTCTGCATGCAACAAAACCAGGCAAACACAAACTACTTCATGAATAAGGACAGGTGCTGAGGCTCACAAGAGCCAAGTTCTCACTGCTGGGGGGAGGGAACCAGAACACTCGCAAGGTACCAGACTGCAAAGGGAGACACCCATGTAAACTCAACATCCTAATACCTATGTAGAGACAAATACATAGATATATGAACAGAACAAGGTGTTTCCTCCCCAACAGAATGAATACTTGTTCCAAAAAAAAATCTGATAAAGCATCACAGTAGAGAAATTCAACAGAATTTTTTTTTCTTTTTTTCGAAACAGGAGTCACTATGTACCCAAGGCTAGCCTAGAACTCAGACTCTCCCACTTGCAGCTTCTAGAATAAGACTACAGGTGCACACCACGCCCAGAGCAGACACTATCCTACTCAACTGGCAGTCTCACCTGTTAGAGGGAGCAAACTGTGCCTCCAGATCCCACACTAGGAGCTTCAAATACAATTTCCTTTAGAACACAAACGTGACCACTTGGATGCCATTCACTTCAAAAGATTCCCCCTAGTTTCCAGCAAATTCTCCCTCATGTGGCTGGAGAGACATTCAGCAGTTAAGAGTGCTCATTTGCTCTTGCAAAGAAACCTGAGTTTAGCTTCCCCCAGCACCTACATGGTGGCTAACAACAATTTGTAACTTAGCTCCAGAGGATCTGATTCCCTCTTCTGCCCTCCAAGGGCACCCATACTCATCCCAGAACGCGCGCGCGTGCACACACACACAAAATACTTAAATAAATAAACTATCTCCTTCATGGACTTAAATCACCAAGACTCATGTTAACTGAATCAATGCTCAGGCTAAACGACCCTGTGTCTTTAGAGACTGACATTTCTAAATACCCTCAGGAAATGAGAATCAATATTAAATGTTAGGAACCAAGGCCTGGGGCTGTATCTCAGTGGCAGAGTGTGTGCCTAGCATGCATAGGACCCTGGTTTCCACTTCAGTCCTGCATTAGTCATACCACAAAAACCAGGGGGGGGCGGGGTACACACCCTAATCTCAGTACTTGAGAGGTAGAGGCCATCCTCAGCTACAGCCTAGGCTACAAGAGATCCTGTCTCCAAAAAAAAAAAAAAAAAAAAGCCAGGTGGTGGCAGTCCATGCCTTTAATCCCAGTATTCAGGAGGCAGAGGCAGGTGGATCTCTGAGTTCCAGGATGACCAGGGCTACACAGAAACCCTTTGTTGAAAAACAAAACAAAGAAAGAAAAGGTTTTGGCTGCAGCTTCTCTGAACTGTGGTTCCTATCTAGGTGCTCAGGGCCCCAAAGGAGTCAAAAAGCAGTTAACGGTGGGTTTCCAGCTCTTCAGTTTTTCAAAAGGCATAATGGTACTCTTGCCTTACCCACATCAGCTAATTACTATACTAAGTCTCTTTTACTCTTGTCTACCAAACCTCCGTGTTCACTTGGTGTGGTAGTCTAAAGCTGAGAGGCATGAACACCTTCTGTTGAAAACAAACACACAAACAAAAATCAGCTGGGTGTGGTGGCACACACCTTTCGTCAGGCTTAGTACTCTGGAGGTAGAAGCAGAGTGAGTTCTGGACCAAGCCAGGGCTATACAGTATGATCCTGTCTGAAGCAGGGCAGTGGGTGGCGGTGCACGCCTTTTATCCCAGCACTCAGGAGGCAGAGACAGGTGAGCTGAAGGCCAGCCTGGTCTACAGAGCGAGATCCAGGACAGCCAGGGCTACACAGAGAAACCCTGTTTTGGGGAAGAAAAAAAAAAAAAAAAGAACAAACAAAAAGATCTTGTCTGAAAGAAAAGAAAAAACTTACCTCTCTCATAATACAGGTCAGAGACAGACTCCACCAGAGTACTGGGTTTATGGTTTCGGTGTTAAAGGCGTCCTCCAGTGGGTGAAAAACCATCTGATTGCAGGGTTCAAGGGTGAAAACCCAGCACCTGGTGCCAGACTGTCTTGGTTCAAATCCCAGCTGAGTGACCCTTGCTAGTTAACCCCTCTTAAGCCATCTATGAAGCAGGGAGAGTAACTGCCCCCATTGGCATATGGGCCTGAGAGAATGATACAGCACAGAATTGTCTAGAATAGTGCCTGGACGTCCCTGTGGCAGACAGTGGAGCATACCTTGATCCTCAGCGGGTGGAAGCAGGAAGATCAGAAGTTCAAGGTCAGCCGGGGCAAGCTCGTCAGCCCGTGCCTCTACTCTCCTCATCTGTGTGATGTGAGTGACAGGGCACCTGCCCTTCACAGGTGTCGAGGATGAGTGAGTCAAGGCACCACAAGGAACCACGCACCTGCCCCAGCTCTCTGGGTCACTGGTGCTTTTGGTTCCGAGCTCCTCCGAGCCTGTCCTCAGGAACCGACCACCTCTGCCTGTGTCTGTGTGATTTAGCCGTTGTTGCTTCCCCACCCCCTTCCATGTCAATCTGACTTTTCTGAGCAGAGCTTCGATTGTAAATTCTGTCCAAATCAGCCATTGGGTGGGGACACAGCTTGCTGAGCCTCAAAGCTTCGACTACTTTCTTTTGTTTTTCACTCTCTCTAGAGACAGGCTGGCCTCCAACCCTTGGTCCTCCTGTCTCAGCCCAGTGCTGGGGTTCCAGGCATGGCACGATGCCTATCACTGTCAACTTTCACTGTAGCTCTTTAGTAACCTGTTTCTAGTACGATTCTCATTGTCTGTATGGGTGTGCTCATGCCAGAGCACTCATGTGAAGACGAGAGGACCATCTTGAGGTGAGTTCTCGCCTTCCACCACATGGTCCTAGGATGGAGCTCGGGTCATCAGATCAACGGCAAGTGCCTTCACTGAGTCATCTCGCTGACCCTTAATTATGTTTCAATCATGATGATGGATATCTTGTAGTGTTTGAAAATTACCCGTAAGCCTACAACAATCAGAGTTATTAGATTTGTATTTTTATGTGTTGGAGAGTTTTGCTGGTGCATCAAATGTGTGCCATGTGCCCAGAGGCCAAAATGGACATCAGATCCTCTAAAGTCAGACAGTTGTGAGCTGCTACATGGGCGCTGGGAACTGAACCCAAGTCCTCTACAAGAGCAACAAGTGCTCTTAACCACTAGGCTCTCTCCACCCCCAACTTACCAGGTTATTAACGGGAAAATGGTGCTTCCTCTGTGTGACTAGTGAAGCAATCGCTGCCTCCCTCTCCGGGGTCACGGCCCACTATTAGTCCTCCTGAGAGGGGCATGGCAGACTCAGAAGTTGCTTCACTGTGCAGACCTCCAGCCTGGGCCCACAGTTCACCTACTGGCCTATTCTCTGTCCCCACTGCCCTCTTTTCCTCCTATTTTAAAAACAAAAGTCTTGTAGTGTCTGAAAAATTACCCTTAAGCCTACAACCATCAGGGGTTGTTTTTTAAGACTTCTCTGTATCTTTGATGTGTGAGGGTGTTTTGCCAGGACATCAGGGCGGGGACATGGCTCAGTCATTAAAGTGCCTGCCATGCCAACATAGAGGTCTGAGTTCAGATCCCAAGCACCCATGTAGAAGTTGGGTGTAGTGGTTTGTGTCTGTAACTCTAGTGCTGGAGAGGTGAGGACCCCTAGAGCTTGCTGGCCAGACATTCTAGCAAAAGCCTTGTGGAGATGGTTTTCCACTCTTATGTGAGCTATAGATTCAGTGAGAAACCCTCTCTCAAAACTAAAGTCACCTGTGAGAAACTCAACACTGTGCACACAAGTGGGAACCCAACTTTTAACCTACAACTTGGAGGTCTTCCTGAAGTAGGAGTACATTCTTTTTCATGAGTACAGAATATTCTACTGTGCCGCCACAGTCATATCCCTGATGTAAGAGGCTTATGCAGCTGCTTTGGTTACTCACATCTGTATTATCAGTGATAAGGAGGCTGAGGCAGGTGGATCTTTGAGAGACAGAGGCCAACCTAGGCAACACAGCAAGACTGTCTCAAAAAAACAAATTCACAGTCAAGCATGGTAGTGCTCACGTGCAATTCCAGCATTCACAAGGCAGGGTACAATCCAGCCTTGTCTACACAGCAAGTTCCAGGCTAGTCAAGGCTACAGAGCCAGACCTTATCTCAGAAGTAAAGGAAGGCAGGCAGAAAGGAAGGAAGAAAAGGAGGGACAGAGGGAGGGCACCCCGTGATAATGCTGCACTCGTCTTTGGACACACTCATATATGTAAATTAGATTTTTGGAAATGAAAACGGTGAGATGGCTCAGCAGGTAAAGTGCTTGATTGCTGTTCAAGCCTAGCACTCCAAGTTTGATCCTGGGAACCCACCTAAAGGTGGAAGAGAACCAGTGCCATGAAGCTACCCTCTGACCTCCACATGCACCATGGCAAGCGTGCTCCTCTCCATAATAACTAATTTATTAATAAAATGTTTAATCTACATAAGTAATTTTTCAGTTGTGTTTTGTCTGGAGACAGGGCTGCTCTGTTGCCAGGCAACACTGAGCTCGATGGATCCCTCTGTCTCTATCTTTCAAGTGCTGAGGTTATAGCACATACCATTAGGCCTGCTTTAAGGGATTCTTTTGTGTGGACATGTGTCGCACATGCTAAACACTGAGCTGTATTCCCAGCCCCTAACTTCTATGGTGACAAATACTGCCGACTACGCTGGCAGGCACACCTCCACAGCCATTCCATCCCTCACCTTTATCAACACTGCATGAATTATCAAGCTCTGTCTGCTCCCCTGACCAGTGGAAAGTGGCTTCATCTCAATTTGCATTTCTCTGACACCTTTCCACCAATTTCCTGAGTTGTAGGCTTCTCGTCCATTTTTCCCCCTCTTGAGTTCAGGCTAGCTTTAAACTCTATATATAGCTGAAGATGACCTTGACTCTTGATCCTCTTGCCTCACCCCCTGAGTGCCGGGACTTTTCCCCTCTTTGAAGTTTCCTCTTATTAATATGCAGAAGCTTGTGACATAACCAGAAAATTATCCTTAGCTACATGTGTGGCAGGTATCTCCTTTTTCCCCTTCCTCGGTTGTTTTTTTCCTACAGAAGTTCCTCTTGATGGAGTTAAATTTGCAAGATTTTTCCATTGTGGGTTCAGAGTTTCCTGCCATGCTTAAGAGATGAACCTGAGTGAGCCCTGTCATGCACTGGAAGTGAGTTACTACACAGGCCAGCTCAGACATCAGCTTTGGAAGCAGAGAAAACACTCACAGGCTGGCAAGATGGCTCAGTGGGTTAAAGGCGCTTGCTGTCATGACTGACCATCTGGCTTTGGTCCCGAGGACCCACATGGTGAAGGAGAAAATAGACTTCCAAAGTTATCCTCTGACTTTCACATGTGTATCATGGCACCCATGTGCCCTCCCCCCAAGTGTGTATACACACACACACACACACACACACACACACACACACACACACACACGAGAAAATACATAAATAAAAAGCCAGTGAGACAGCTCAATGAGTAAAAAGCACTTCTGCCAATCCTGGCAGCCAGAGTCAGACCCCTGGAATCAACATGGTAAAGGAGAGAACCACCTCTCCAATGCTGTCCTCTAACCCAGAGACGGACAGACAGACAGACACACACACACACACACACACACACATTCTCCCATTCCCAAAATAAGAAAGCAAACTTTTAAAATAAATAAAGGTAACAAAAAAATTTAATGAAATCATTTTAAATGAGAACAACGTAAAGTCACAGATTTTAATGGGTCCTACTGCCCCGTGTGCTCTGGTGACCTCTATGGTGTCCCTTTGTGGCCTCTGAGCATGCTTTTCCCTCTCAGCTCCACAGTCAGATTCCCCACCCCACCTTCCCAATGAGTCCCATACTTCCCCTGGGTGACGCACAGCTCAGTGCTTTATCACAGCTCTCCATAGCCGCTGCACTCAAGGCTGGACCGGCAATTCCACGGAGGTAGTGTGTTGGAGCCCACTAGGTTTCCTACGGGCTGTACCCTGCAGGACTGCATGAGAGGTTGATTGGACCACGGACCTGGGTACCAGGTGTTTGTGAGGGTCTAACTAGCAAGGGGGAGATCTTTTGCTCCACCCCTTGGCATTGTTAGAAATAGTCCTTTGGAATAAAGTTCTGGGCCGGTGCATAGGGATCCAGGCTCACCAAGTCTATCCTACGTTTTCTCTCTGTTTTCTCTCCCCTCTCTATTTCTAACTAACTCTCTTATCCCTCATTCCTCAAGAGTTCCTGGGGTAAATAAGTGTGGGGGCTAGTGTCCTAAGAGGACCGAAGATGTGTCTAGTTCTTTCTCAGTGGACCCTAAACTCCTACAAAGGGCTAACACGCAGCAATGTATTCTGGAGTCAGAATCTCACTCTGCAGCCCAGGAGGCTCTGGAGCCCCAGTCTTCTGCCTCAGTCTCCCCAGCGCTGGAACATGGAACTGCAATACTCAATGGAGCCGGCAGCTCCACCCGATGACAGAGAATGGCTATTGATACTAGTACATGTCTTCTACTGGACACACGCAGCTGAAGAAGCAAGTTTCCCCTGTATAGGCTACTGTAGAAACATTAAGAATTTGGACTCAGCCGGGCAGTGGCGCACACTCAGGAGGCAGAACCAGGCGGATCTCTGTGAGTTCGAGGTCAGCCTAGGCCTACAGGAAAGGCTCCAAAACTACACAGAGAAACCCTGTCTCAAAAAACCAAAAAAAAAAAAAAAAAGAAAAGAAAAGAAAAGAAAAGAAAAGAAAAGGAAAAAGAAATATCAAATTTCCATATTTTCACTAACTCGTCGCTGGTGGAGAGAATTCTGCCATCTCTTCACCACTGCTGCCCTGGAGTCCTAACAGCACTTCACCAGCGCTGTCCCAAGCCCAGCACTCAGAAAGCAATGCCTATTGTTAACTGATACACATTTAAAACAACAGGGGCCAAGAGTCAGACCGCATGGTGAAGAGCACCAAACAGACCCCAAGGCAAAGGCCTGGAGTCTTTGTTCCTCTGACGTAACTGGGAAGGTTTCCCATGCTCACCGGGACAGGAAAAGACCCAGTGTCAAAACAGCTCTCCAAAGGTCAGTACAGACACAGGAGGCAAACTTCACCTTTGACCTTGAACTATGAAAAGAAAGCCATTATTTCTATGAAGTGCATTTAACAATTTTTTTGTTTTGTTTTGTTTTGTTTTGTTTTTCGAGACAGGGTTTCCCTGTGTAGCTTTGTGCCTTTCCTGGAACTCACTTGGTAGCCCAGGCTGGCCTTGAACTCACAGAGATCCTCCTGGCTCTGCCTCCCAAGTGCTGGGATTAAAGGCGTGCGCCACCACCGCCCAGCGCATTTAACAATTTTTAAAAGTTTACACATTTTGGAATTCCCTCCAATAAAGCCAATAAGGACATGTATTTTTAAATATATGCATCTCCATTTAACACAAGTTGTATTTTTATTAGCATTAAAGATACAGAATAAGGGGCTGGAGAGATGGCTCAGAGGGCTGGAGAGATAGCTCAGAGTTTAAGAGCACCAACTATTCTTCCAGAGGTCCTGAGTTCAATTCCCAGCACCCACATGGTGGCTCGCAACCATCTGTAATGAGATCTGGCACCCTCTTCTGTATACATAATAAATTGTGAACTTAAAAATGCTTACAATTGCAAATATTTTGTTCATCTAAAAAAATAAGGAGGAATGTAATCACCATACATTATATGTGTGTAAAAAATTGAAGACAGCGATGTTCTAAAATAGAAAGTGGTGATGGTGTCATGGACCTCTGAAGATGCTGGACTAAAGTCTATCAAATTGTGCAAACAGGCAAATTGTATACTATGTGAATTATTGGTCAATAAAGATTTTATAAAATGTAAAAAAAGAATTTAAAGGTTTGTATATTTTTAAAAACACTATAAAAGTAACTTTTTTGGTGTTTGTTTATTTGTTTGTTTTTGAGACAAGTCACACTGTGTAACCCAGGCTAGCCTCCAACTGGCAATCCTCCTGCCTTGGCCTCCAAACTGCTAGTATTATAGTGAACAACCCCATGCAGCCTGAAATCAAAGTTAGTAACTAGTCTACTACCTATATCGAACTCAGAGCTGCATGGGTCCTCACCCTGGCTATCTCAATCTCCTCTCTTCCCTGGCTCATCCACTACAGACACAGAGGGAGGTGTGGGAGGTTCTGTGAGAACTGTTTCGGCGCCTCGGGTGAGGTCAGTGAACCTCCCTTTACCCCTCAGCAGTATCAGAAGCAGGTGATAAGGCAGGTGGCCCTTTGCTTACCCTTCCATTAAATCAGCTGCAGTATTTCATTTACAACTTGTAATTATGCCGTCCTGTTATTACGGGTGAGCAGATGAGTGCTGTTTCCAGAGGAACCACAGAAACCAGTATTTAGTGCAGAGGACCAACAGAGGAAAGATTTAATAAGCATTAGTTTCCCGCTGCTGTTGCTGGTGGATGTCCCGAGGGACAGAGCGCTGACGCATAATTATGATTGTTTCCCACAAGCTGTTAGTGTGCCATTTCGGTTCCACTGTCTTTCCAGACACCTCGCTTCTGTGTGGCTCCGGGGCTGTCCCCACGGTGTTTCAAACAGATCGAAGTTTCCATGCCATAAGCCATCCCCTTGAGCTGGAATATACATTAAACTCTGCTCTTAGCTAATTTTTCAAAAAGCATTTCTGATGACCAAAGCCTTTCCCTCAACTATACGGACAGTAAGATAGTTCTGTGGTCGGCAGCATGCTCACTAGTAAGGAACAGTGAGTCCAGCTGCTGAGAAGATGCAGAGAAATGACGAGATTCATAGGAACGTGGATTCTAGGACGGACCTCCAGGGCTCTATGCACTTACAGAGATTTTGTTTGTTTGTCTTTAGTACTGGCTTCTGATTAGGTGTATATGGTGTGTGTGTATGAGAGAGTAGCTGCATGCCACAGTGCACTACAGGTCAGAGGACAAATCCTGGGAGTCAGTGTTCTCCTTCACAAGAGGAGCCAGGTGGTCAGGCGTTTCCAGTAGCCCAGGCTAGCTAGCTTCAAACTCCTGATCCTCTGGCCTCCACCACCCAAGTGTTATGAATATAAGCCTGGACCACCCCAGATTCTGGCTCAACTTCTTTGGACATTAAGTCCTGAAACAAACAAAAGTCTCCAAATAGCTCTTCCTCCCACCTTCTACCTAGCAGAATTTACCACAGGAGGGACCAGCCCACAAACCAGCCACACCTGCACCACCTTGGAGCAGTGTCTGTGTTATCTGGAGAAGAAAGGCACACAGAATGACTCAAAGAGCTTATCAACGAAGTTGACTGATACTTAGTGACCATGAAGACTCAAGACTGCTGGGGTGTGGTTCAGTGAAAGAGCTTAGGCTGGGCAGGTGAAGCCTGTGCTTAATCCCCAGTGCCACTATATAATAAAATAAACATCAAAGACACGAGAGGGAGGGAAGAAGTGAGTGTTATTCTCTTGCTCATTCTGAGACTTGCCACCCATGCCAATCTCTGGTAGCCACCTATATTAAGGATCGAACATGGCATGGTACATGCCTGTAATCACAGCACCTGGAAAGCAGACAGGTAGGTGGATTGCCACAAGTTCAAACCTAGCCAGTGAGTCCCAGGCCAGCCATGGCTACGTAGTGGGTCCCGTCTCAAAAAGAAGAAGGACCTGTGGTCATAATATGTCTCAGGTGGATTTCAGCCATTTCACAGAAAGATGCACATGCTCCCGAGCATCCCCGGCAGAACTTATAAAAAAGAGCCTCAGTGCCGGGCAGTGGTGGCGCACTCCTTTAATCCCAGCACCCTGAAGGCAGAGGCAGGTGGATTTCCGTGAGTTTGAAGTCAGACTGGTCTATAGAGTGAGTTCCAGGACAGCCAGGGCTACACAGAGAAACCCAGTCTAAGAAAAGGAAAAAGAAAGGAAGAGCCTCAAGTCAGCATCTGAAACAGGCTTTAGGACTCACTACACAGAGGCCCTCTGCCCGGTGAGCTTGAAGAAATAAAGGGCGTCATCCTGCAAGAGCTACAAACTCAAGCGAGGCGGAAGCCCAGAACTCGGGTGTGTAAGTTCAAAGCCAGCTCTGGACACAGCAAGTTCTGGAGGCCACTCTGGGGTACATGAGACTGTTTCAAAACAGCAAACACACAGACGCTGGCATGACAGTACACATCTGTAGTCCCAGCACACAAGGTGGAGGGAAGAGGGTGAGAAGTTCAAGGCCACCCTCAGTACACAGAGAGACTGGGGCGAGTTTGAGCTAGATGAGACCCTGCCTCAAAAATTAAAAGTTTTTAAGTATACAAAGCAAAACTATTTAAAGGGATTCAAAGAGAATCTATATCCTGAATTAGGGAGCAGCATGTATGTACTTCAGTGGTAGAGCACTGGCCTAACATGCAGGAGGTCCTGGGTTCAATCCTCAGTACTGCATTAATTAATTAAAATCCAAAGCTCTGCTCTTTAGGGATAGGAATCTGTGACAAGTGGGGGGTGGGGGGGAATGGGTTTGGTTGTGTGTGTGTGTGTGTGTGTGTGTGTGTGTGTGTGTGTTTGTTTGAGACATAATCTCTCTATGTGGTCCTGGCTGCCTGGAGCTTGCTATGTAGACCAGGCTGGCCTCAAACTCAGAGATTCTCCTGCCTCTACCTCTCAAGTGCTGGGATTCAAGGTGTGCACCACAGGCTAATAACAGATAAAATGTAATAAAGCAAATGCTCATGAAACAACAGAACGTGACAGTGCTGACGTCTGTTCTCTGAGAGCCTCCCGCCCCGAGGGCTACAGCAGAGCAGCTGCAGTGCAGGAGGAGTTAGAGCTGGAGGTCTGCAGTATCCTTCCAGCTCCTGGCCAGCAAACAAGGGGCCCTGTTCTACCTTTCTCACCTCTAGCCCCAGAAAAATCACATCTTGCAGGGCAGCACTCTGCAGGTGACAATGGTCCTCTTCCCTAGTTAAATGTGAGTATTCTCTAGGAAAGGGCTAAGTCCCGGAGAAAGGTAGTCATTAGGGACAGCAATCTAAGCAAGACGGTACAAAAAGTCACAAGAACAGCTCTTCTGGGGCAGCAGACGCTCTGTCCGTATAAATCACTGTGGGGTAGCAGACACTCTGTCGTACAAATCTGTCTTCTGGAGTCTTCACTGGTCAGCATCTCCACTCTGATGACAAGGCAATTAGAAAGGAAGGAAGGAAGGAAGGAAAGAAGGAAGGAAGGAAGGAAGGAAGGAAGGAAGGAAGGAAGGAAGAAAGAAAGAAAGATAGATAGATAGATACCGGCTCCAAAAGCCTCTTTCTAGAGTGCTTCTCCCCTACTTCAAAGCCTCACTCTGTCTGAGCTCACTGAACCCCCTCCTGCGATCCAGCCTTCGCAGGAGCCAGAAGGATATTTTTAAACAGATCAGCTCGTGCCACTCCCCATCACATCCTTCTATGGTTTTTTCATTGCTCTGAGGTGCACATGACACTGAAGACCTTAGGAGCCCCCACAGGGCTGGGGGTGTAGCTCAGTGAAGGAGCACAGGCTGAGCACACGTGAGGCCTTAGGCTCCATCCCTGGCACAAGAAAGGGGGACAAAAGGATTCCTTCATTATCCAACTCCTACCCCGCATGCACCCCCAGTCTCACAGGCTCTGCGTATGTTCCCTCCTGCTCACCAAACACCCCTGGGACTTCCCCCAGCTCAGCACTTTTAAAGCACTGTTTCCTCAGACCTGGAACACTCAGTGCCTAGCACAGGAGCTGGTATACAGTAATCCCACAGAGTTCAGTGAACCCTGAGTAGAGCATGCCTGAAATCACTCAGGAGGCTGAAGCAGGAGCGTCTCACATCCCAATGAGCCTGGATTAAGTGAGACCCTGTCTCTAAATAAATAAGCCAGGCGTGGTAGAACACACCTATAATCTCAGAACTATGGAGGCAGATGCATGAGGATCATGAGTTCGAAGACATCCTCAGCTACATGTAATATTTTAGACCAGCCATGAGACCCATCAGAATGAAAATAAACTTGTCAGTGAATAGACAGTTTCATCACTGTGAGCCAATGCAATAAGGACTTGTTATAGCATTTGTTTCTGGTTTGTTTTTTAAGTCCACGTCTTCCTATACCCAGGCTGGCCTCCAGTTCACAGCAACTCTCCTTGCCTCAGCCTCCTGGGAGCTGGGATTACAGGTATGCACCACCAAACCTGGAATTATCTTTAGATAATTCTAAAAAATAGATTATGCGGACTTGAGTGTTTGCCCAGTATGCACGAGGCTCTGCATCCAATCCCAGCACTACAAGAACTGAAGTGGAGTGTGACAGCACATGCTTGTAACACCAACACTCAAGAGAGGCTGAGGCAAGAGGGTTCTCAGTTTGAGACTAGCCTGAACTACATAGAGACACCTTGTCTCTAAACTAATTAATTAAAACAGACTGTGTGTGTGGACAGACACACACATTACTTAGGTACATATACACACTCACAGTTGCACATAGGTGTACATCACAATATGTACAGGCAAATGTATACACAGGATATCACACACTGATCAACTGTAGAGCTCAACTTGGAACTGGTTTTATCCAACTCATCTGCTGCTGGTAAAGAAGTCAGGCTCCTCCATAAACTCAATGCTCCTTGCAAAGATGCACAATCCAGACCCTTTCCCATGCCAGCTCTGCCACGTATCACAGCACCTTTGCTAAATACACAATACAATCTCAAAGCCATGACAATGAATCAGGCTGCACTTTAGAGCATTTGAACCCATTTGAGGGGTCTCAAGCACTGGTACAATCCAAAACTCCCCTGGCACCTGCCAAACAGCAGTGTTTGCCCCTTCCCCTGAAAGTGCCAATCGCAGATGGCAAGTACCCTGTTTTCTAAAGCAAAAAGCAATTCGTTCAGTGTCCCGTCATTCTGTGGCTGCCTAACTACGTCCACCAGGGCCTGCTAGGGACAATTACAAACATGACTTGGCACTGCCATTCCAAGATCATGTGCGTCTCCTCCTAACAGTGTGCACATTGAGCGTGAGCAAGAATGGAAAGCAACTGGTCCAGCCCATGCTCTTGGGCAACTCCAGCCCAAACCTTGGCTTTCTGTAAGGCCATAACATGAATAACGGCAGTGAGATTCCACTGGAGAGGCACGGGAACTGCTGGTTTTCAGCAGCACAAGCTTACTTACTCCCCCAGGAGATAAACCAATGTGCCTGCTGGGGAGCACCTGGGACAAAATGTACTTGAGTGCCATGACAAACCAGAGCCCTCCAGTCTGAGGACAGCTCAACATTCCGCCCTCAGCCCCAGTCATCACATGCATCTTTTGGAGGAGCAAAATCAGACTGAAGGAAGAAGGCCGGAAAAGACAGGCAGTTTTGTCAGCTGAGTGAGGACAAGGTAGGGCACATGTGAAATTTTAACACCTAAGTTCATTATTCTCTCAGCTGGGTTCCCCGGGACCAGTCATTTAGTTAGTCCATGCCTTCGTTTCCCACCTTCAAGGCTGAGAAGCCAACATACTGAATATGCCAACATGCTAGTTACTGAATGTTCATAAAAATCTAAAGCCTGCAGACACTAATCAAAACGGACTATTTTAGGATGGGGGAGGGGGATTGTTGCACACAACCCCAGCATTCAAGAGGCAGGGGCAGGTGAGTCTCTGGGAGCTCAAAGTCAGCCTGCTCTGTGTAGCAAGCTCTAGACCACCCAGTGTGACATAGTGAGACCCTGTCTCTGAAAAGAAAAAAAAAAGTTTGTTATGATAATTAAGTTAAAAAAAAAGTCAATACGGTGACTGTCATTCAAGTGTCAGTTCCTACAGTGACTTCCTCAAAAAGACCTTCCCTGAGTCCTCATCAAAACTCGGTGTCTTGCACCTTTTTTGGAACTCACTCTGCAGCCCAGGCTGGCCTGGAACTCCTCTGCCGGGCGTTGGTGGCGCACTCCTTTAATTCCAGCACTCAGGAGGCAGAGGCAGGCGGATCTCTGTGAGTTCGAGGCCAGCCTGGGCTACCAAGTGAGCTCCAGGAAAGGCGCAAAGCTACACAGAGAAACCCTGTCTCGAAAAACAAAAACAAACAAACAAAAAAAACAAACAAAAAAAAACCTTGGTGTCTTCTCAGATCTGCAGGCCAGCAAGACGGCTCAGCGGTAAATGCATTTGCCGAACAACCTGAGTCAGTCCCTAGAATGCTCAGAAAGGTGGGAACGAGAGAAGTGGCTCCACAAAGTTGTTTTCCGGCTTCCCCATGGAAGCACACAATTAAACAGAAAATCCTCCTTTACAAAAGGAACCAAGGCCATTCGGAACTGGCATGAAGACAGAGGAACATCTGAGAAGAGAAGAGAGTCAAGAAACAAACCCACATGAAGGTCAAGTGTTTTTCAAAAATGGAGCAGCCTCTACTTTGGAGACAGGCTCCCTAGCAGAAGTGCTGAGGCAACTGAACAGCCACGGTAGAGAGCTAGCAGGTACCCACACTCCACACAATAATGAATTATTGGCCTCTGCAGGAATGAGGCACGGGTGTGGTACACACAAAATAAAAATAAATCTTAAAAAAAAAAGAGCTGGGCAGTGGTGGCACATGCCTTTAATCTCAGCACTTGGGAGGCAGAAGCAGGTGGCTCTCTGTGAGTTCAAGGACATCAAGGACAGCCTGGTCTACAAAGGGAGTTCCAGAACAGCCAAAACTATTGCACAGAGAAACCATGTCTCAAAAAAAGAAGAAAGTAAGAAAGAAAGAAAGAAAGAAAGAAAGAAAGAAAGAAAGAAAGAAAGAAAGACAGACAGACAGACAGACAGACAGACAGAAAGAAAGAAAGAAAGAAAGAAAGAAAGAAAGAAAGAAAGAAAGAAAGAAAGAAAGAAAGAAATCAGAACTGAATTGACACATGACATTCCACAAAAATAGCTCAGATTACAAGGACTGACTGTACTAAGTTTGGCGAAATGTGGACAAGCTGCATGTAACTCTCAGAGTGTGGTCCGAAAGTAAACAGTGGAGGGAAGCACTCTTGCACACAAGCTGCAAGTGTCTGTAAAAGTCAAACACAGCCATTCAACTTCTAGATGGCTACTGAAGAGAGAGAGATGAAACCATGCTAACACCTTTGCAGGAGCATTCCCAACATCATATGTGAGTGACGAGTTCTAGAAACAGCCAGAGGTCAGTCCAAAAGGGTAAATAAGTAAGCAGCCCTACAATGGAATGCTGCACACTCAATAGTAACAAGTCACTGAACTCTCAGACACAGTGTGGATGGATCTCAGAACAGGTATGTTATGCTGGGCAGTGGTGGCGCACGCCTATAATCCCAGTACTTGGGTCACAGAGGCAGGCGGATCTCTGTGAGTTCGAGGACAGCTTGGTCTACAGCATGAGTTCCAGAACAGTCAGAGTTATATAGTGAGGTCCTGTCCTGGAAAAAAGAAATATGTATGTTGCACATAAAAAGTATGGCTCAGTGGGTAAAGGCGCCTGCTGACCACCCTGACAACCCTGACTTCAATCCCCAGAACAACCTGTGCAAGAACAGAACCTCTGATCTTCATCTACTGGGAAAGCTACACATGCACCCCAAATAAACGTTTGTTTGTTTGTTTCTAAAAAAAGAGTGAGACAGGGCTGGGGAGATGGCTCAGCGATAAAGGCACTTGCTACCAAGCCTGACGACCTGAGTTTAATCCCTGGAACCTGTGTGGTGGGGAGAGCCAATTTCCACAAGTTGTCCTCTGACCTACAAACGCACACCCGGACATAGGCCCACACAATGAATACATAAATGTAAAAAGAAAAAAAACTTTCAATAATCAAATATCAGGACCGCTTCCCCCGAAAAGAGTTCCTATTGTCTAATTCAATTTATCTAAAATTCTAAGAAATGCAAACTATTTGCTTCAGCGGTGGTTTGGGGGGCGGAGGACCAGAAAGGACAGGTAAGAGTGAGCTGAGGACCTCAGCAGGAGTAGTGGATGTGTTCATTATCTTGACTGCCGTAATGGTTTCCCAAGGATGCACAGAAGTCAAGGCTTATCAAATTGTCTGCTGAATTAGATGCAGCTCATCTCAATAAAGCTGACTTTTTTTAAAAAAAACTTCATTTTTATTTTATGTGCATTGGTGTTTTGTCCACATCCATGTCTGCATGAGGGTGTGGGATCCCCTGGAACCATAGTTATAGGTAGTTATGAGCTGCCATGTGGGTGCTGGGAATTGAACTCAGGACCTCTGGAAGAACAATCAGTGCTCTTAACTGCTGAGCCATCTCTCCAGCCCCTAAAGCTAACTTAAAAACTAAAAAAAAAAAAAAACTAAAAAAAAAAAAAAGCTCCTATAGAGATCTAGCCTGTAATGCCGGGACTTAGGAGGTTGAGGTTAAGGGAATGTAAGTTGGAAGCTAACCTGGGCAACATAATGAGGGACCCTGTCTCAATTCATCAACCTCACAACTTAAAAAAAAACAAACAAACAAACAAAGGGCCACTTTATGTGTGTTGGGTTCCATAATGGGAATCTTCGGGAAACACTTACTTTTCTGTGACAGGTGCATGAAGTACCAGGGCTGAGGAGAAGGGATGACTCTATTCCAAACTGTCATTCTGACCACTTGCTGCTTAGGCTGTGCCCACACTGCCCTACTGCTCCACTAAGAAGCTGGACAATGTGGGGTCTATTGCTCCTCGCCCCTCTCCCCACCCCCAGTGCTGCCTTTCTGTCTCCTAAAGCGGCAGATTCTTGCTAGTCTGGAAGAGCAGACAAAAGGGACAAAAGACTCAATGACTGTCTGACAGATTAAAGAATAGACAACTGTTTTATTTAAAAGCTCCCTGAAGAATTAGAACATTTGAGTTCTATACACTGTTCTGTTGAAATGGAGTTAGATATTACCCGGATCTGCAAGCACATGCCAAGAGACCTGTCCAAGTCACTCATTTTCTATGAGTTTTCCATTTTCTTTTTTTTTTTTTTCTCCCTTTTTTGGTTTCTGAACCATGAAGGAATACCATTCAGGTGTATTTTTGAGGAGCTAATATTTTGAAAAGTCTTGTTCAAGTACATGCCAACAGCTTGAAATCGTTTTTCAAATGTCTCAGTTGGTGGCCATAAAACTGAAGCGTCATGGAAAAGAATAGACAATGGGATGTGTGTGTGTGAGTGGTCTAGGAGAGGTACAAAACAGCACCATCCTTATTTAAGAACCAGAGGTCACACTAGTGTTTAGCAACAAAATTACAGCTTACAAATAATTAGCAACAGTTAGAGAACAATAACAGCAACCTAGTCGTTAACATCCAGATTCTGTCTCCACCACTTATGAGGGCAACATATGACAATTTGCTTAATTCTGAAAACTCAATTTGCTCATCTTTAGAACGGAAGACCACCGCTGACCACACAGGACTGCGGTACTAAAACGTGTTAGGCTGGCCTCTAGTAAGAGCAAAGTCAATGTCAGCAATTGAGTCTTGTTACCTTGAAGTTTCAAAGGAGCCCATTCGCTCACTAATCCTCCTCCTGACCTTAGCTTCAAATCCTGTCCTGTCACGAGCACGTTACTTAGGAGCCTCAGTTTCCACATCAGTAAAACGGGAACACACTAGTTACCGGAGGGAAGGATTCCACGACACGATTAGGGTTCCCCTCCCTCCCACCTTTCAAAGCGAAGATCACAGGGGTAATGAATAGTCTCATCGGCGGGAGACAGCGTCAGTTTTCCCACTTCTGGCACTTAGGGGCGAGGGCGAAGACGCGGAAAGGGGGCACCTAAAAGGGTCCCGCGTGAAGGCCCCTCGATGGCCCAGGCGCCTCCCCGAGCGCGCGGGGCTATTTCGGAATCCCCAGGAGGCGACGCTCATGAGGCAATGGGTCAGGAATGCGGCGGCCGGCCGGGCCGCGCGGGTGTCCCCACGGGCATCCCGGGCCGCGGGAGCAGGAACTTGGGGCGGCAGGAAATGAATGGGGACCCGCAGGCGGGGCGGTGGGGCAGCGGGGACGCCGGACCGACGGGGAGACCGGGTGTACCCCGCTCCGACCGGGCAGCACCGAGGCGGCGGGGACCCAGGCCGCGGCCCGGCCCCTGCGGGCGGCTCACCTCCGCGATGTCATGTTCCTCCCGCCTCCGGCTCCGCACGGACCCGCTGCTGGCTCAGGCTCCGCGGGGCGCCGTCACATGGGGGGACCCGAGCGAGGCCCCGCTGGGGAGCCGACACGGGTGCAGGCAGAGCCGGCCGGCCGCGCGAACAACCCCCGCC
>CABHPH010137718.1:0-21774 GCA_902168325.1 Peromyscus nudipes
ACACACACACACACACACACACACACACACACACACACACACACACAGATAGACACATACAACATACACACAGACTGCACATCTATATACAAGCACACAAAATTCAAAGGTAAATTATATTTAAAAAATTATCTTTACACTTGTGAAAATATAGTTTTTATACATTTAAACAAACTGAAAATTAAAATAATAGTTATAATGCATAAAATATAAATTAGTCATTAATAGAAAAAAATCATTGAAACTTACCAAGACCTATACAATAGGGTCCAACTCTTTTCAGTGCAAATGAGACATATAGCTTTTGCAAACAGGTACAACTTTTTGTTCATTATATACATAGCTCTTTATATTACTAGTCAATTTTATTTTAAAGGTGCTATAAATGATGGCCAAGGTATAGGCTATACTTAATTGTTCATTTTGTTAAAGATATCATTTGTAACAACTTTAGAATATTGAAATTCAAGTTGCTCATGAGCTTCATTCTAGTCCTTGCTTTTTCAGAAAGGAAGTTGTGCAGGGGGGAGTTAGGGAAAATGCTCCCTATACTGTCAGCTCTGGAGTATTATCACAACAGATGGAGAACCACAGAGCAAATGAAATGGAGCCATTTAAGTGTGTTTTATTTTGAGTAGTTTTAAAATAAAAATTTACATTTAAAACTCACTTATGTTAAACTTCTTTTACAATATGAGAATATGTATACACATATTTATAAGACAGCAATTTCTTGAAGGATTAAGGTACATTTAAATTTTGAAATGGAGTCTTAAGAATGTGGGAGGCATTTTGTACCGCTTGATATTTTATACTTTCATGTGTCCATGTGATGATTAAAAATCTCCATTATTGGGACTGGAGAGATGCTACAACATTAAATACACTGGCTTCTCTTCAGAGGATCTGGGTCTGATTCCCAGGGTCCACATGGTAGCTCACAGTCATCTGGACCTCTAGCTCCAAGGGCATCTGATGCCCTCTTCAGATCTCTTCACATACCAGCTGTACAAATGGTGCATAAACATACATAAAGACTAAGGACATGTACACATAAAATAAAAATCAAACATATGAATGCTCTTCATTGTCAACTTGAGCAGATTTGGAATTACCCAGAAGACACACAAATGGACAAGTGTGGGAGGACATCCCAGAGAGGCTAATTGAAAAGACCAGTCCTAGATGTAAATAGTTTTAGGTTGCAGACAGAATCAGCAGGCAAAAAGGGCTTCTTGGAGCCAGATGATGGTGCCTCACACTTTTAATCCTAGCACTTGGGAGGCAGAAACAGGCAGATCTCTGAGTTCGAGGCCAGCCTAGTCTACAAAGCAGCTAGGACTCTCACTCAGAGAAACTTTGTCTTGAAAAAACAGAACAATATTAAACAAACAAAAAAACAAAAAAAAATGAAAAAGAAAGTCTTCTAGCATACTCTACTTTCTGCTATCTGGTTTTCTTAGATGTGAAGAGTACCACCTGTACACTCTTGCTGCCAATAACCTTGCTACCCATTCCCTTCTGTGCTGGACTTTACCTTCTTTCAGTGTGACTCAAAATATATTCATCTTGCCTCAAGTCACTTTCTGTACTGTCTTTATAATAAGAAATAAATTCTTCATATTAAAAAATATAAACTCATTGTGGAGTACCTTGAAATAGAAGGAAGATTATGAGAAAAGAGTAGCTGGAGAGCATGTGACAATGGCTATTGTCTAGTGGAAACCAGCTGCCAGCTCCCAGGGATTCCCCTCTTTGTGGTGGAGTGTGGTATCGGCTTACTTCCCTCCAGTCAGTTGTGGCCAATTGTAGTGTGGGCAACTCAGGAGGCTCATGGAAGCCTTGGTATTCTGGGATTTTATTGGGGCCCGAAATGTAGGCATCCCCAATCCTGGGCCATTGATTTGCTACAAACTCCTATGGAGTGAAACATGTAGATCATACATGCCAACCCCATGGTTATATGTCCAAAAATCCATAAATAAAAAGTTCGAGTCTTTGTCTATGTCTGCAATGCTATGTAGCATTTTTCATGAGCTGTGCCTTCTTTGAATTATTGAAAGCACATCAGAAGAATGAATCATGAAATGCATTACAAGGGGCTTGACTTTATCAGGATTGACAAAGGATTGCCCAGGCAGAGCACACTGAAGAGAATCCAAGTACAGAAAACAAAGCAATTTGTATACAGTATTCTACTGGATGCCTCTCTTCTTGGAAATCAGAATTTCTTTCTAAATGTTTTTTAGTGTGACTGGCTTTAAACTATTGTACTGGTGGTAACTTTTAAATATTTTACTTGAGCTTAGGATTCTGAGATTTAAATTTTTTACTTGAATCTTACAGTCTTTGGTCTTTTACTGATATTTAATTCTTTATCAACACATGCATTTTTGATACTTTAAAGTGTTTCAAAGGATTTCTGTAATGATTGTCACATTGGAGTTCAGCTTTCATAGAGTTCAGATGACAATAAATTTGGAAATATCCATATTTATAACCTGAAATTACTAAAAAAAATCATTTGAATTACAATACAAAATCTTGGAGCTAGAGGCTTTACTAATTTAAGATTACATAAATCTTTATTGTACTACTATAGCACTGATTCTGTAGGAAAGATTTACCTATCCTCATATATAAACATGGACATTCATGCGTGTGTATGCAAGTATATATGGGAATGTATCTATTAAAATACAGTTAGAGGCTGAAACCCAGGAACCTGGCCCAAACTCTCAAGCACCTATCCTGCCTATCCAAGCCTCCCAAGTGCCTGTGGCCAGATCTCTTTGTGGAGGCCTGGGGAGCATGCAATGGGTTTTTGAAACAAGTTCCTTAGGGTGGGATAACTTGCTGAGCCTTGACACAGCAGGGAGGGGCTTGGTCCTTTTTAACTTAGTATGCCAGACTTTGGCATACCCTCTCTGAGGAGTGAATGGGGGTAGGAGGGGGGGGAGGAGGGAGAACTGGGATTGGTATGTAAAATATGCATATGAGATGTCTCAGCAGTTAGGAGCAGTGACTGCTCTTCAATGGGATCCTAGTTTTGATTCACTGCACCCACATAATCGCTTACAACCACCTGTAACTCAAGTTCCAGGGGATACAATACCCTCTTCTGGCCATTTCAGGCATTGCATGCACATGAGGCACAGACATAGATGTTTGCAAAACACCCATGAATATAAAATAAAAGGAAAAAAATGCTTATGTTCATGTAAAAATATGTTTATTCTGGATTGCTTTTAATGTTACCCCAAAATGGATTTTGTCTTCAAAATTGTCTAGTCAGCATATTAAATTTATTAATGTTTTTCTGCTTGTTTATCTGCCACTAATAGAATATTCCAAATTTATTAAGTAGAATAATGGATAAATCAATGTTTCGGTAACTATTAAGGGCCAATGTTTAGAAACTGGAAGCTGAAATGTATAAACATTTGCTTTCTTTAAAAAGCATTTCACAATTTTGTGCCAAACAATGGGAAAATCAGTAATCTTAGGATAATTCATGTATACTGTTCCCTGTAAGAAATGATATAATTGTCAATTCACTAAATATTTCAAGAGTCCACTATTCCACCAATTAGCTACATTAAGTTGTGTTCAGTGACAGTTGCTTATCACTCTGGAGGAGTTGCTGGGAGTGGCTAGATGGAATCAATGCTCAGCTGCAGAGATTCAGCAGTTAGTAAACACTCCACTGATGCTCTGTATGCCACTCACCCATTTACCTGTGACATAAGCTGTAGAATATATAAACCTCAGACCCAAGAGCAGAGACAGGGAGTTTCAAGGGTCAACAGATGGTGACATGTGCCTGTTATCACAGCTGCTCATGAAACTGAAGCAGGAAAATCACAAACTCAAAGGCAGCCTGGGCTATGGGTAATTTCAAGGCCAGGTTGAGCAGCATCATGAGAACCAATGTCAAGATTAAATAAAATTTAAAAAAGAGCTTGGAATGTGGTTCAGTGGTACGGTATTTGTCTTGAGTGAAAGATTCAATTAGTAGCACTAGTGGACAAAAATCAGAAAGGAAAATAAAGATGTATCAAGAAAAAAAGGGATACAATGTGGATAAGCAAGTTCATGTACATATAAATTTTGAGAATGTTGTTTTGCTAATTTGGTTCAGGGTGCTGAATCAGAGTAAGCTCATAAATTTGAGAGATAGGTTATTGAGTGTTTTTTTTGTTGCATTCAACACTTTAGAAACACATACATGTATAACGCTGTCTATAATTCATCATACATGTTCAGGGAGTAGGGAATAGAGGACTAATTTAACATGAAGATGATGTATTTCCTTAGTCACATGGGCCTAGCTTATTCTGGAAAACCTGTATACTTATATTTATATAATGTTTCAAATATAGATTATACTTTAATGTACTGCACATGCAGGTATGTGAACATACACAATTTACTTAGAAATAATTAAAAGTTAGCTGGATATAGGGGTGTACATTTTTGGGGGGGGTTCGAGACAGGGTTTCTCTGTGTAGTTTTTGTTCCTGTCCTGAAACTTGCTCATAGACCAGGCTGGCCTTGAACTCATAGAGATCCGCCTGCCTCTGCTTCCAGAGTGCTGGGATTAAAGGTGTGTGCCACAGCCATCCGGCAGGGATGTACATTTTTAATTCCAAGTTTTGAAAGCCAGAGGCAGCCAGAAAGAAGACCAACCTGGTCTACACAGCAAGTTGCAGGATAGCCAAGGCTACATAGAGAGACTCTGTCTCAAAAATCAATAAAAACCAAAAAAAACCCAGCAGAATGAAACAAAACAAAAAAACAAACAATAGAACAAAATATTTACCAGTGAAATTCTTAGGTGTGAGAATGCAATATTTTTAAAATATATGTTACTTCTCTTTGATATGTTCTTAGATGATTAAAATATTACCTCCAGGTAAAAACTAATGGCTTTCAAACAATAGGAGCTAACAGGAAAAGGGATACAAGAATAAGTGGCATATTTAAGTGTGTATTTCACTTTTAATTATAAGATTAAGCTACTTTGTTTTCTACACACACACACACACACACACACACACACCAATGATAGACTGCACAGCATTTTATTTACATTAAGGAACATTATTTATTTTTTTATCAAATTTTGAGTAATATAAATAAAATCTGAGTAAATTTAAAAGAATTGAATTAATTCACTGTATATTATGAATGGACATTATATATATAAATATATGTATATATATTGTATCTAGATAGACTAAGTGCTAAGAAAAATTTTAATAGTATATAATATCTAGAAACTTTTAAAGCATTTCAATGGTATCAACACAGTTTTAAGTAACTTAGTATTGTTGTTTATTAGTGTTAGCTATTTATTCTGAAGTTCAAGTACACTCCATACTTGTTCTGCCACAAGTTAGGTGGTAAGTATGAATGCAGTATCTGGACAAACTTTTATTCATTTATTTTTTTTAATCATACTTCAGAAATAAATAATTTCCTTCACAATCACAGACACTATGTAAACTTGCAATTGATCTTTTTACAGGAACAAAACAAAACAAAGACCTACATTAAGGCTGTCTATTGATATTTCAAGTCTTCATCTTAGTCCTAGAGGAAGCATGTTAAAAATACTCTTTCACTGAATTCTCATTCACACATATGCACACATAAGTGCATATATGTACGTGTGTGACAAGGATTGTACAGACAATCAATGGATGTTTGTTTTAACTATAAAACTTTATAAGTTGTAGCTAGAATAGCAAAGAATTAATAAATGTCTGTACCATGAAAAAAAAAACCTGCATGCTGCAGGACACTACCAGTGTTCTATTATTTTTACATTCACATTGAGGCTTCATTATTCAGTTAACTATAATACACACACACACACACACACACACACACACACACACACATATATATATAATATAATGGGCAGTATATGTAATATATTATATATATAATGGACAATACAATAATGTGATATAAGGCTCACCCTAGACTCATCCATGTATACTATACAGCATCTATTGGGCCAAAGAGTCATGTAATTCAAAAAAGCAAACATGTTATTTGGATTATTCATTTTAAGTTTAGAAATTGATTCTTGTGACAAACATCTTACTAATAATTTCTCAAGTTTATAGAATGTTTCTTTTTTTTTTTTCCGATGAATGACGATGACGTCATTCGGATGATGGACTGACGGTCGCGGGAAACGAACTCGCCACCTCGGCAGCCGCGGGCCGGGCGCCTGACCTCAGAGCCACCTCTCCGGTCGCTATAGAATGTTTCTTAAGACCATCCCATTTAAATCTGAATTGTCACCTTCCACTTATACTTGGGGAAGGTCCTTCTTGAAGGCCTATGTGGTAATTCTTCTTCATTTATAGTCAGTGTGCACAAGGCCATTGGAGTCATAATATAGACATGTCAGGTTTCAACGTGTTTAAAAAGGATATGGTGATTCACTGGTCAGTCATATAATAAATTGACCTACCAATTAAATTCAAAACAGCTTTAAGTCTATTTAATAGACCCAGTATAAATGAATTAAGAGCAAAGTCTTGGAATGTTATATATACACCTTAAGTGTGCACTGCTAACTGTGCCAAGGCAAAATTAATTCTTCTGTAATTCAAGCCAACAGAAATAAAACACTGGCTAAAAGACAATTTGTGTGATTAAGGGAAATTTAGTAGATCCCTAGCTGCTTATGGTGAATGCCTTTCACTTTCCTCCTACCTTTGTGAGGCTAAAAGGTAAGACGTAAACATAACAAGAACACAAGCTGTGCTTCCTCACAAGACTCCATTCCCAAACTATTAAATTGGACTATTTGATTTCTGTTGCTGTGATAAAACATTTTGATTAACAGCAACTCCGTTAGGAAAGGATTTATTTGGCTTATATTTCCAGGTCACAGTGTCATTGAGAGAAGTCAGGATAGGAAGGCATGAACTAGAAGCAGAATTCAGGTACAAATATTGCTTGCTGATCAATGCTTAGCTGTCATTTTTCTATAGTCCAGGATCACTTGCTCAGGAAAAGGGGCTGCCTACCATCCACTATATCCTCCTTCATCAGTTAACAGTCAAGACAACCGCCCACAGATTTGTCCACAGGCAAGTCAAATCTGGAAAATTCCTCAATCCAGACTCTTCTCAGATGACTCAATGCTATGATAAGTTGTTAGTTAAAGCTAAGGGACACAACTATGAAAGGTTCCTCATTATATTTTTACTCTTAAGACTGAATTAAAGGAAAAGATAGAAAAGTCATGTAGTCAGGCCATTTCACAATAAAGAAGTGTTTTCTTGAGCCAATATTTGTCACTCTGTTCTTAATGATTATACTTACTAGTCTTGTGTACACTCATGTATCAAACTCACAAATGTGAAATAACTTGTCAATGTCTTGGGATCATTATAAGGACTATGTAGATATAAATTAAATGTCTCTGTGTCACAGGTTATGGACTCAATACATCTGTCCTGTCTCTGCATTTGACCAGTGTTTCGCTGTGTTTAGGGGGTGCTATGTACACTGTGGGCATCCAGCAGCATTCCTACCTCTTCCCACACAAATCCAGCACTGTTTCCTTTTACTAGAGGTGCCTTTGTACGTTGACAAGTATCACTGAAAGAAAGCATTAAGTTGGACAACTGATGCCTTTAGAGATAAGCACTGGCAGAGTGAATACCACTCTGGATTACTGCACATTTCAGTTGTAACTAACTCATATTTTTAAAATGTTTCATTATTCTTTTTAGCTATAACTGAACTTTGTGCTTTCTCATTTTCAAAGTTATAATTCATGATTTCACCCACATTATTGTTTCCTGGCCCCCGTACCTTCCTCATAGTTGCATATGGGGGAGGAAATGTCTCTTGATTCTCCTGGCACTGGAGGGCTTAATCCTTCAAGGATTACCTGCTCCTTGGCCTACACTTCTCAGAGGTTCTGACAAGGATCTAAAGTGGTATATTTTTCACATAGGTCTGTGATTTCCTGCCCCCTGAAACACTCTTTTTTGTTTCTTTGGTAGACTTACTTTGTTGGGGTGTGAGTAAGAGCATAGACCTCTGGTGGTTCTCAATCCTTGCAGAGAATGAGAGTCACTAGGATGATTCCTGGAATCATACAGACTGTTCCTCATGCCCACTTTCCCAGTTTATTGCAACTGGGACAGAACTGTTTAAATATATTTTTAACATTGGAAACTCTTATTTTGTTTTCTCTGGACATCAACTGGTTTTATTAATTTAAAACAAATTATTGAAGGTATACGTATAAAATGTCTCATTTTTTTTTCAAATAATAGTAAATATCAACAGATGTAGTCTTGATATTTAAGTGATTTATTTATTTTGATTTTATTCATATGAATATTTACCTGCACATACATGTTAATTCATTGCCTGGGAACACAGAAGAAAAAGTCAGATCCCTGAAGCTGAAGTTACAAAGGTTGTGAGCCTCCATGTTGGTCTTCGAACTGTGAGCTCTCTACAAAATCAGAAAGAGCTCTTAACCTGAGTCATCTCTCTAAACCCAGAGGTCTTTGTGTTAAGAGGACAATGTTCTGATGCCAAACTGTTAAAGAAAGCAGACACATCTATGCGAGCACTTGTGCTTTGCTACTGGCTTGAAATACGTAGAGGTTTTTTCCATTTCTAAAATAAATGTATATGTCAGACTTTGACAACTAACAACTTTTACAAGAACAAAACCCAAGTATTTACTGCTTTTTAAACAGAATAACGAGAGCCAGTTCTCACCTGAAACTTTGAGAATTGCTTGCTAGGAAAGGTCTCTGATTGCTGTTTTGTATACACAAATTGCCTATTGAATTCCTGCTTCCTTCCCTTAATTTACAGCATTTCTTTTTAGGGATCCTTATGTTTGTTGGTAACCAACTTTCTTCTACTTTTCTTACTACAAATTTTGTGGAGAGAAGCTACTGTCATGATGAAACATCTTCGTATAATCCCTCACTCCAGACCTGCTGAATACAATGTTCTTGAAGGTGATTTCAAGACGTCTGTCAGAAAAGAAAATAAGTGTGGGGGAAGCATTCTTATGTGTCATCAGACAATTTGATGGGTTATAGTGTCTCACTGAAGACTCAAACAAATCTTATTATATCAGTTGCTATTTTTGTAACCTTAACAAAACTCCAGATTGAATCAACTTAAAGAAAGGATCATTTTGGTTCACAGGGGAGGGGATGTATTCTGCCTGATGGAGCAAGGCAGTCCAGTGGGATGCTCAGCTTGTCACAATGAGCATGCAGTCAGGAAGCACAGAGATATGAATACTGCCTCTTAGTCTTTCCCCTTTTGATTTGTGATGATGCCAATTTCAGGGCGAGTCTTCTCTCAGATATCCCCTTGGAAATGTTTTCACAAATGGGCTCATGGCTGTGTCTTCATGAAACAGGCAATTTCAAATCTATTTATATTACCAATGATGTCATAGTTTTATCTGTAGAAAGAATAAGTTAGGTCCCTTAAATTAGGACTAATAAGATCAACTTCTGAGTTGGAGTTGTTGCTTGCAGTTACAATATGTACCAAGCTAGTTCACTCTCAGGTAGGACTTCTTTCTACTATGTATGCTTTAACTATATTCAATAATGAAATTGTTTAACTGATGGGAAATTATTACCCAGTAGAAAAAGATAAGCTGTCATGTACTACCCCAGATTACATGAATATGTTTACATTTACTTATTTAATGTGTGTATGTGTGGGTGGGTACACTTGATATGGTGTGTACTTGGAAGTCAGGGGATAAATTCCAGGAGCTGAGTCTCTCCTTCCAGTAAGTGGATCCTGGGGAGTCAAATTCAGGTTTTGAGGCTTGGACACAGTGCTTTTATGTACTAAGTCATCTCTTCATTCCTAGATTTTTTAAAATTCATTATAAAGTGCTTATGCGTATAAGGAATACATCCAAACCAAGAGTACAGATGCTCTTTGACATGCAATGACACTTTCCTCTGATAAGTCTGTCAAAAACTAAAAATATCACAAGTCAAAGACATTTAATAAAATGAATTTTCTGAACATGATGTTTAGTGACATGCTGCACTGTATGTTATTATCCATTGTTTACTTCCCCAATGAAGTGGTTGATTGGCAGCAGCAGCTCTCTGTCTCTGCCCAGCACTGAGAAGAGGAACATACTCTTGATTACATTCTATAAGATCAAAACAGAGAACATGACTTGTCATTTGTACCAAGTACATGTTACTTTCATACCATCACAACTTTAAACAGTCCTAAATACAACTGTTACGAGGTGGGAGACTGGCTGTTTATATATTTGGGAGTCAGAGACTTTGCCCATACCTGTCCCAATTCTGGAATGTTTCCTCAAAAAATAATAGCCACTGTTCTGCCTTCTTCAAGATCATAATATTACTTACTTTTTTTGAATTCAGAATTTATAAGATGACATTACATACATTTGTCTCATTTTTTACTACACAGACATCCTTTTAAATCAGACCTCTTTTGTAATATTCTAGCTTATACATAAATGAGATTTTATTCCATTCCAGTTTGGGGATTACAGAAAGCCCATAATTTCTTTAAAAGACAGTGTTTTTCATCTGCCACTTTCATTAGGTTTTCTTCTTTTTGGAATTAATTTCATCTATTTCTTTTAGAATACAATATAGAATATTTAAAGAATAGGCTCACAAACATTCTGTTGCAGCATTTACTTTGTACTTAATATGTGTGTCCTTCTACTTTATCTTAATACATTGGGGCAAGAAAGGGGTTTTTTATACAGTCAAACACCTCAGAATACGAAATAGTGGCTTCGCAATATGTCTTCTCCTAGGGTATAACTTGAGTTCAGTGCTGGCTGGTTCTGAAGGCAGCCTGCTTTTCTTAGTGAAGAGGGTGGTTTTGAAATTGAGAAAGAAGCTTTCTGTCTCCCCAATGCAGTCATGATGTCTCCCCCTAACTTCCTTTCTCTGACTAGCACAGAAAAATATATTGCACACAGCATGAATTACATTGCCATTTGAAATTCCAAAATTCTATTGCATTGTCCCCTTTGGTTTTATATGCTCTGGTTATTTCTTTTTAATGAGAACTCGGTTTCCAACAACACTAATATATTTACTTCCCCTCCCCCCTCTGGCGTATGTAATTTGCACTCAACCATTTCTCTTAATAAATCCTCTTAGTGGAGTTTAAAATACATCTGCACTGCTTTCTCTTGAAATGTATCTGATAATAATGTATATTCCATATGTTTCATTTCCTTAAAATAAATAACAAAAGTGTTGCTCAATTAATAGAGCAAGAGGAGCCTTTATTTCTCTTTCATTTGGGGATTTATTGTTTTGCATTTTTGAATGTATCCTAAATTTACACAGATCAAATGGCAAATATCTTCTCTTTGACGTTCTGGGGGATTCTGACTTCTCTGTTTTAGCTTTAATTCACCCCCTCACCAGCATGTATTTGTAAACGTTAATTTTTATAAAACTTTTGCTGAATCTAGTGAAAATAAGGTATTAGAGAAATTGTATTTCTCATTGTCTCTTATATAAAGGTAAAAGAGTACCTACCTGTACCTGACCCTGCTTTTCTGTCTGAGTCATTGGCATATCCTTATACAAATACTCCTCACACCTAAATGTGTACATGGTTCTTCTCACACTCTTCACAAAAGGCTTCCTGGCTTGCTTCCAGAGAAGACATCCCACAATATGTTATAATTTTATTCTACAGGTGAAAGAAAATGAAATCTCTTGGATGTTTTGTACAACATACAAATGTCTGCACGAAGCCTCTGGGGCAGCTTTTTATTCACTGTGCCTCATTGAAACAGAAATAATTATCCTTCGCAAATGCACTACTGATGCTATGCTGAAAAATCAGATTTTTAAACTAATTTTTAGTTTATTAGGATGGATCATTTAATAGCTTTTTGAAGCAAAAATAGGCACATCTATTGCTATATATTCTTAATACTTAGTTGAAAGGTTCCCATAGGAACAACTGAGTTGAGCCCATTTTTGTATTCCAAATTTGTACCTCCTTGAGCACAATTGCTTTATCACATCCTTAGAAAATATTTTCACTGAACGTTGCACTTACACCTGCCATCACTACAACTTTTCCATAAAGTGTGCGCTTTATCTTTACTTTATCATTTCTGTACTCTTTAGATCATATTTACACTTATTAATAAATGTGCATCAATGCTGAATTATGACACACAGATTGACCTATCCAACCATAACCAGGAAAGCATCAATATCTTCCTCTTTAAAGAAAGTTTTTTTTATTTCCTTACCATTTAAAATCATGCTGTATTACTAGTGTGTGTCTTTAAGACATGTTACATATTGATTCATTTTGAGAATGTTTATCTCATTTGCATATGGTATGAACTATTCTCAGAGGCTACAGGTAGATAGATGGTGGTTACTGGCTAGAAATGGAAATTTCACATTTTTGTTGTCTTTTGTTTAGTAAAATTTTTATTTATTAATATATACTTTGAAAGAAAAATATATCTATATTTTCTATGAACCATATAAAACCTGTGTAAAATAAAAAGAAAAATTATAACAAGCACATTTTTACAAATATCTTCAGAGTTTTGTCCAATCCTAAATAAATATTCTTAAAATTTTCATTAAAAATCTGTAATGTTGTTGCTCAGTATTTATTATTTCCAGATAAATAATTAATAAATGCAGAAATAAATTCCTATATTTAACATATAACTTGGTTCTTTAAAAATAACAATGCAGAATATGAGGTGCATGCTACCTCAGACTCTGTGAGTTCATATGGACTTTGCTCATGCTGGTTTTAAAGGTCCTTATTTTCTTGGTGTCCTCCAAGTGCACAGCCATGTATAGCCTGAGATACTTGTATTGGGCATTGACAATTCTAGGGTCTTCAAAAGTCAACAGAAGACCAAGAAATCACATGAAAATTCCAACTTCAAAGAATTCATCGTGACTTCTCTCTCCTTCTCTTTATTGTTTCTCTATCTGAAAACACATATTTTTCATGTCAAAGTGACATTTCATACAAAGACTAATAATAAAAGCAATAACAGGACTAAGAAATATCTCAGTGCTAAAGAACAGTTCCCCATCAATTTGGGAGGCACAGGGTTCAGTTTCTAGCACTGGAAAAGGAAATTGTAATAACAATAATAAACATGAAATTAGGAAACAAGAAAACCTTCCAAATATTTGACCTTCAAACATTTAAAAATTCGAATTATTAGCTAAAGTTTTAATTAATGTAAGAATTTATAACATGCATTGGAGTATCAAACAGGAAATTTTATGCAGTACATACAACAAAAGCCATCTTTTTTGACTGACCCTGAGATAGAATTATACTGTACTTGTAGCAATGCTTCCAAATGCAGGATGTATTTGTTCTTGCTTCTGGAAAATCAAATATTAGCTAACAATTAAAGGAATTCTTTTTGTGCCTTTTAGAATCAGTTCCTTCTACTACATGACAGCACAAATTGAAATATGTGATGCTTATCCATTCTTCAAGGCTATGAAAAGGTGAGCTAGCCCAACATGGGAGTTGTGAATATCATGTTAGAAAAACTCAAAATCAATTACAGTCATTGTTTTACTTTCTGCATAGAAAAAAAGAGAGTTTTTAAAATGTAAACTTAAAAATTAAGATGTGTTATTTGTGCATTTAGGAATATATATGTATATGCATATATGTATGCAATAATAATTAATTTTAAGGAGGCCATTAATTTGAAAGGGAGCAATGTGGGAAGAGTATACAGGAGGGTTTTGATGGATGAAAGAAATGGGGGAAATGATGTAACTATATTATAATCCCCCCAAATAATATATAATTTAAAACTTGTGCCTCTTATTAATTATTGTCAATAAATTCTCTTATGAGTCTTCTTTATCAATTGCTTGGGAAGAGAAGAAAAAAGAAATAGAGAAAGAAAAGGAAAAATATTAAGAGCATTGGCAGTGGAGAGAAGGGAATTCAGCTAAGTGCTCTTCTTGCAGAGCCCTGGAATTTGATTTATTTTCCTTCTTTTTTTTATTGAAAATGGATTTTTCTCACATATCATATCCTGATTATGGTTTTGGATTCCTCTTCTTGTCCCAGTTTCTCTCTACTCCCATCTGGATTCATTTCTTTCTGTCTGTCATTAGGAAAGAAACAGACTTGTAGGGGATGATAATGACATAAAATATAATACAATAAAACAAAACCTAAGACATTGAAATTGGACACAGTAAACAAAAAGAAGGAAAAGAGCCCAAGAGAAAGCAAAAGAATCAGAAACCCACTTGTTCACACACTCGTGATTCCCATAAAAACACTAAACCAGAAGTCATAATATATACACAGAGGATGTGGTGTAGACCTATGCAGGCCCTGTGCATGCAACCTCAGTCTCTGTGAGTTCATATGAACTTTGCTCATGCTGATTTTAAAGGTCCTTATTTTCTTGGTGTCCTCCATCCCCTCTGGCTCTTACACTCTTTCTGCTTTTTGTAGGGTTCCCCAAGCTCTGAAGGGAGGGATTTGATGGAAACATCCTACTTAGGCTGAGGGTTGAAAGGTCTCTCATTCTCTGAACCGTGTCCAGTTGTTGCTCTTTGTATTTGTTACTATGTACTAGAAGAGGGGGCTTCTCTGATGATGGCTGACTATAGCAGAATGTCATTAGGAGTCACTTTATTGCTTTTTTTATTATTACCTTTTTAGAAGGGTAGGATGTGTTTTACTCTGGGTCTCTGGGCTATCTCGTCTCAGGTTCTCGATCTAGAATTTGGTTTTTATCATCTCACACCTGTCTGCAGTGACTGTTCTAGGGAATATGATGCCCTCTTTGGCCTGATTGGCACCTTCACTCATTTGCTCATACACCTTCCCCTATACTCCCACACATACAAATGCATGTAATTAAATATAAAATAAATATTCTGCGAAAGAGTGCAAGAGGTTATAAATTCTACATTGAGAACTCAGTTATGAATAAACGTGGTTTTTTTCCTCTATAAAGGCATTGATTTTATTTCTGAGTCTTCAAGTGATACTTATTTTTTCCTTGGCAAAAGCAATCAAAGCTAGAGATTCCTGATCTATGTAAATTAACCGAGAAAATCCATTGCATCTCTCATTCAATCAGGTTCCTATTTGTCCCCTCTCCACAAAAGATTTCCTCCACACTTGTGCCACCACTGTCTTCCATATGGCACTGGTTCTATGTGGTCTTCTTATATATCTACTAAGAGGAATCGAATCATTAGAACCACAGAAAGCATCCCTCCTGATTCCATGTTCTATATGCAATCAAAGAAGCATGTACACAGTCCTCATCATCTGAGCCACCAGTTACAACCCAAAGAAAGGAATTCTCCAAAACCTCACTGCAAGTACTAGTGATTGCAGATGGAATGAATTTTTCCAACCCACATAGCCATATGGCTCTTCATTACCATCTCCATCCATGTCTGCAATGCCAAATAAAGAAAGAATGAGCTGGGTGGTGGTGGCGCACGCTTTTAATTCCAGCACTCGCGAGGCAGAGGCAGGCAGATCTCTGTGAGTTTGAGGCCAGCCTGGTCTCCAAAGCGAGTTCCAGGAAAGGCACAAAGCTACACAGAGAAACCCTGTCTCGAAAAACCAAAAAAAAAAAAAAAAGAAAGAATGTTTTCAACCCTCACATCCTCAATGCTCTGCCTTTCTTCAAGGATCTGGAAAATGTCAGAGGTCTCATTCTGTATATCCAGGTGTTCCCTGATATATTCCTGCTCTGCTGCTTCCTTGTCGACAAGTTAGGTATGCAATTTGAAATTCGAAAGAGAGTGACTAACACTTTACTTTTCATAATACTGATAAATTATTAAATGATTTTTTTCACTGGGGGATTCTACCAAATGGAGCTTCAGACATGGTGCCTGTGTTCTGAAGCCATGTTCTTCTATGCCCATCACTGCAGTAAAATAGTACTCCCTGATTGATGAAACCACCTGGGAATTAGTTCAAATAGTAGAGACATAAGAAAAGAAGTTTGCTGCAAAAACTTATTGCTGTCATATAACTTAATACATGTAAAAATCTGTATTTTATATTACTCCTGTTTCCTAATGGTAAGCCATTGGGAGTTCATTTGCTAACAGCTGTGTATTTATATCCATGATATATTAATGATCACTGGTGACTGTTTTTATTTTAAAAGTTCTAAAATGTGATTTTGAATGAAATAGAATTATATCACAACCCCCTTCCATTCTCTCCCTTTAGCCCTTCTAAACGCTTGGCAAAGGGTCCCATGACCACCTCTTCTCAAGTTGATAGCCTTTTTCTTTGTTTATTTTTGTTGTTGCTGCTATTGTTATGTGTGTCAAATATATCTATATCTATCTATCTATCTATCTATCTATCTATCATCTATTTATCTATATATATGTATATATATATATATATATACGCATACATACATATATATATACATACACACCACTGAGTCTATTTTTGTTGTTTGGGTGTATATAATTTTAGGGCTGACCACTCTGCATTTGATAACTAATGAGGGGACTCATCTCTGTAAGAGGCTATTTCTCCTTTTCCCAATGGTCATTCATTGTCTCCAGTTTTTTTCCCCCTAGGGCCTGGACCCTGAGAAATGTTCCGCCTTCCATGTTAACATATCCATTGTCATCGTCATTGTTCTGTCTTATTTATGTAGCCATTTCTAGGAGTGACTGTTTCTAAGCAGACTTCCTGGTATTCTGACTCTTACACTCTTTCTGCTCCCTCTTCCTCCACATTCCTTGATACAGTTGCAGGAGCTGTGATATAGATATATCTGTTAGAGCTGAGCTCCCCACAATTTGTTGATTGCTGCACTGTGTCCAGTTGTGGTTTTCTGAGATGCCATTTGCTGTAAAGAGAGGCTTTTTTGATGAGTGGTGGTAGCTACACTTATCTGTGGGTATAAGGATAATATTTAGAATATACTAAGAAACTGTATTGATCTAGCAGTGTTGGTAGTAGATTCTTATCTAAGATCCATGAGCTCATTGTCCCAGGGCAGCAGGCATGGGTTCCCTTCTGTTGAATGGGCTTTTAGTCCAAATAGTTAATCTTTAGTTATCATGGACATGTAAGTGACATTGCACATTTAGGATATCTTGCCATGTTGGTTACTGTTTGTGGTTCATAGGTGTTACAGTTGGGTAGAACTGTTTAAGGGCTCCCCTCCCTTGGTAGTTTACACAGTATTTTCTGATAACACAGAGGCTAGACCACAGGGAAGAGGCCTTCATGTCAGATCCAGCTTGAATCAACCATGCTTTACATCCTAAGGGTTCATTGTCTTCAGCAATATTAGCTTACCTTAAATGTCTATATCAATAGACTTTATTGTCTTAAGTTATACTTTGATGATGCTGACTAACCATTCAAAAGGAGATTTCTCATTGTGGTACTGGGGGTTTTGTTAGTCTATGGTTCTTCTGGGAGAGAGCTGTCATTTCACATGGCTAAAATTCTTTTAAGATGTAACTATATATGTACACAAAAGTACTTAGATGTGCTATATATAATTTCAGGTAAATATAACAAGATTCTTTGAGGCTTTATATTTTTTTAAAAAAACATGTTATTTGTACCTACTTGTCTCTCTGTATTTCTCTCCCTCCCTCATCCTATCTGAAGTCTCCTCCTCAATTTTCCATTTTCCACTTCATATCACATCTATCCTTTTCTTCCCCTCTTAAGACATCTGCTATGACACACCCATGGTTCCTTCATACAGTTCTGGTTTCTATGGGGTCTCCATATTATCATATACTCACATCTAAGGATTTGGAGCTAGGAACTTCAGAAAAGAAAAGAGAACACACAGTGTTTGTCCTTCTTGGTCTGGGTCACCTTACTCCACATAATTTTTTCTAGGTCCATTCATTTGCATGCAAGTTTCACTTTTCTTCATAGCTGAATAGTATTCAACTGTTTATACAAGCCACATTTTCACTATCCATTCACCTGTTGAAGGACATTTGGTTGTTTCCATTTTGGGGATACTCTGAGTAGTTTGGCAATGAGCATTGCTGGGCAATTATCTCTGGAACAGGATGGTAAGTACTCTGGGCATATGCCAAGGAATAGTATATCTGGATCATATGGTTGATTTATTTTTAGATTTGAGGATTCTCCTTACAAATTTCTAGCATAGCTGCACTAATTTGCATTTCCACCAACAGGGAATGAGGGTTTCTCTTTTGCTACAACCTCACCAGTATTTGTTGTCTGTTGTTTCTTTGATCTTTTAGCTTTTCTGACTAGGGTGAGTTGAAAATTTCAAAGTTATTCTAAGTTGATTTTTTTAATCATTTTCAACATGATGCTCTAAGTACTAGTCAGAGCAATAAGAGAAGATAAGGAAATTAAAAGGATATGAATAGAAAAACTAGTAACTGTTGATAATTGCTATTTTCTCTAAATTATATTTAGTCCTGTTTTCCACTTTGTGAACTTTTTGTTTCAGTCTGTTTTGTTTTGGAATAATTTGTATTATTTTTGGTTTTTTAATTTTCATTTTTTTGTTTTGATTTTTGACAGAGTAAGAAGAAGAAGGAAAAAGAGACCATGAAGTTGAATACATAAGGAGATGGTGAGTACCTACTGAAGAGGAAAACATGGTCAAACGCTGTATAAAATTTTTTTAAAATAAAAAAGATAAAATTAAGAAAAAGATATTTTCTACTCATCAGACAGTAGAAAATTAGAGTTTGAGTGGAAATTATAGTTACCTAAAATACATTTATAGGAAAAATCTCTCGGTAGCCAATTACTCATTAGACGTTTCTTCAGCATATCACTTTAAGAAGTTTCTTTTCCTTAATCTTTTCTCGATAGGAAAACATTTTTTTACTTTTAAAAGCCCTAAACCTGGTATTTTGGAAACATCCATTTTCAAAGACTAGCCTTTATGGTTAGCTCAGTGGATGTTCTCAATCTAGATGCAGCCCTTTTCTAGAGACTATGCTAACTGATGGTGCTTTTATGGAGGAACAGGAGCATCATCATGGATGCCAGGACAGTGATCAGCTGGGGTACCAGCTAGCTAAAAGCAGCCATGATCTCTTAGACGATATCAAAAGTGAAAGGGTTCTGGCACTTTGCATTTAGTCAGGGTCTTGTGGTATATCTACAAACAGGATATGGCAGTCATCCCAATATTTGTAACTTAAGGAGGAACTTCCTGGGGCTAGGGTGATGGCCTTGAAAAAAAAGAGCACTTGTCTATGCAGAAGACTGAGGATCAGTTCTCAAAACCCATTTCACAGCTCATGAGTACTCGTAAACTCCAGCTCCAGGGGAGTCAAGCCTCTGGTCTCCATGGCACCTGCATCATTTGCAGATATTTACACATGGCAAACACACAAGCACATAAATAATGTTTAGTAGATATTAAGATAAGATGAGCATTATCTACACTATGCTTCATTTCAAGATTCTCACCAGAGCAGGTAAGAAATGAACTAAGGCAATAGGCAGGGAGCTTCTGAATGTGTCCCCATTAGGTAAGTACAACCTGAGATACGAAGACAGAATGTCAGTTCTTTCAGGATAAAAGCAGGTCACCAAGTGTAATAATATGTATTGGAATCTTATGAAGACTGACAAAACAAAAGCTCTTCATATTTGGAAACAATAAGAAATCAGCTAACTTCCATTTCTGTTTGAAGCAAGAATTAGGACAGAAAAAGATAAATCTAGCTTAATTTTGAAAAGTGAGGGCTCCTTCAATACAATGACATCCACATCTACCTCTAGTGTAGCTTTGGGGGCTTGATGTCTGGATTAAGCAAAAACGACCTGAGATGTTCAGAACAAGAGTCTACACACAAACGCCTGTGTGGGCATGACAGATCCTAACTGAAGTGTTTTTTACTGCCACTGTTCACGGAGTAGTATCTCACAGGGACTTACATTTCATAAGAGAAAACTAATTTACATATTAACGTAATTTATGAAGCAAGAGTTTAATTTGTTCCTGGTGCTCTCTGTTTTTCCTTTGCAGTTCTTTTTAAAAGGTGGCATTTGAGCCTATACATCATATTAAAACAAAGTTAAAAAAATCAGCTGCATTGCTTTCCCCTGTCAATAAATGTGAAACACATGGTTATTTTTATCTCTAAGGAATGCTGCTATAAATGATCATAGTTCAAAATCTAGAAACATAAGATAGAGTCAGTGGCTAAGTCAAATTATAGGACATTTTCTCATGGGAAAGAGATAATCTTATAACAAATTATGTTTTATAATCTATTAATAGTGATGGAAAAACAAACTCATTGTTATGTATTTTTTTAATTCCTGGGATTTATGATTCGGGAGTTAGTCTTCCTTGTTCACTTTCCTGGCTTTAGAATCATCATGACAATGTTCCTCTGGTCATATGTGTAATAGCTCTCCAGAGAAGTTAAGCTGAGGAGAGAAGATTGAGCCTAAAAGTGGTTTGTACCATGCCATGGCCTGGGATCCCAAACCGAATAAAACTGAAAGATAATTGAGTACCAGTGTTCCTCTTCAGCTTCCTGACTGCTGGTAGGAAGTAACCGAGCTCATGTTCCAGACACCAAGCTTCCCTGCCTCAGTGTACTCTTCCATCTGTGAACCTTTAAAATCCTTTCCTTCCTTCAGTGGCTCTTGTCAGGCACTTTGTCTTATCAGTGAGAAAATAATAAATACAGCTTCTTTATAGAATATTTTCAATAATTATAAACATTTTGGCCTGAAATTACTTTTATATCAAACTCATCACATAAAAATCAACCAGATAATCATAGATTTTATATGAGTGCATATTCTCATGACACAGTGATAAGAAGACCAGACCTAGAACAAAGAATACATGTAGTTTCAAAGGCATCTACCTTTATCCTATAATGTCACCTTTCTAAAATATGAACAAGCTATTTTTAATAAACTAGGGTGCCTATAACAGAACTGCATGCGTATACTAGGTCAACTAGCTACATTTTTAAACTTCTGAATTACAGTGTGTACTTAAAGAAAATACAAAGAACAAAATTCCGACATTTCAATGTGGTACTTAGACTTTAGGAAATTAATATCTTGCCTCAGATAATGATGCTTAGAGAAATGACTTTACACATTGTCTAAAAATTTGTTTACAGGGCAAAATGGATTCTACCTATAATCTCACTACTTTGGAAACTGAGCCTAGAGGATTGCTATCAGTACAAGGACAATCTTAGATATATAAACTTTATTACAAGAATAAAACAAAATTAATGTAAAATAGGATAAGTTAAAAGCACACACTTGTCATAGTTCATTAAGATGGTTAGCCAGAGACCATGATGTTTCTAATTCATTTTTATTTTTTAGTAATATTGTGTGTGATGAAAATGAGAGAAATAAGCAAAATTTTCAGTGCTTTATGAATCAATTAATAGATGTGATGCTACAATCATGGGTATGGAGAGCTGTGGCTTCAATGTGAGCATGAGTGTGAAGGAACATGAAGAGGTGGCTGCTATTTGTGGAAAATTATCCCTCCTACACTCAGAAAAACAGCTTTGAAGGTACCGTGACTTTGAGCAGCCCAAGAAAGCTGAGGACTGAAGGGCCTATCAACTTGACCTTTGCTCTACTGTTTGGCACCAGGTGCATTTGATTTTTTTTCTGCTACTGTTTATTCTTGTGATACTTTGACCAAGTGTGTAAATCAAAGGTTGTTCTGAAATGAAC
>CABHPH010137720.1:0-13207 GCA_902168325.1 Peromyscus nudipes
CGATGTGGTCAGCACTGGAGAAAGCTGCAAACAGCAAAGAGCAAGAGAGTTAAAGTGAGGCAGTTTCCATGTTACCTTTTCCCTTGTATTCCAGTAAGCTCTCACTGGGAACGTGGCACATTGAGCATCAGGCTTTTTAGACCATTGGTCACAGCCATACTGAATTGCTTCTTTCAAAATGTACAGAGGAGCCTTTTGTCAGTGGAATGGAGTCCAAGTATGATCACTTTCTTTTCTCTGTCAAGCAATCCATTCACAATTGCAGGCAGGAATATCCAAGAGACATATTTCAAAATTAAATATAGCGGTTCAGTAAAGCTGCTAGTGCCCAAATCTTTACCTTTCAATTGGCTTGGTGGAGAAAGGAACCATAGCTCTCTGCCACATGTGATTGCTTGTGCTGTCCCTTTGTTCCATGAGTTGAACTAGAACAAGGCTCTAACCAGAAGCCAAGCAGATGTCAGTACCATGCTCCTGGGCTTTTCTAATAGCTCAACCAACCTGCTTTTTTGTGTTTCATAAATCATCGAGTCTCATGTACTCTGTTATAGTAGTAAATCTAATTAGGACACAGGGACTCTAATACCAATCTGAATTCAAATTAAGGATTTACTATTTACTAGTTGGGGAAGGCTGAACAAGCAAATAGAAAACCTAGACCTCAACTTCATTATCTGGTGGGGTTAGAGGAAGGAAATTGTGTTAAGCACATTCTGTTGGTTACTTTTTGTCAACTTGACACAAACTAAAGTAACCCAGAAAGAGGGAACCTTAATTAAGGAATTGCTTTTACCAAGACTTGTCTGTGGGCATGTCAATGGAGTACTTATTTAGTATTAATGATTTATATGGGAGGGCTCAGCCTGTGGAAAGTGCCATCCCTGAGTATCCACCAGGTTCTGAATTGTCTAAGAAAGCAAACTGAACAAGCCGTGGAAAGCCAGCCACTAAACAGTATTTCTGCATAGTCTCTGCACTAGTTCCTACCTTGGAATCTCTCAGTGATGAACAGGAGTGTATATGATGAAATAAACCCTTTATATAGACCAGGATGGTCTCAAAAATCACAGAGATGTGCCTGCCTCAGCCTCCCAAATGCTTGGTTCAAAGGTGTGTGTCACCATGCCTGGCCTAAAGCACATTCTTAATAAATAAAAGTCTTATTATTATGAATTATTTCTGTTTATTTCATATAAATATTTTTATATGCTGGATCTGATTAGGTAGAGAATTTGAATATGGAATTTCTTCAGTCCAGAAGTATGGAAATTTTGGAAACTAGAAAGGAACCCAGCAAAAGTAGAGTGAGAGCACTGGGTAGATGCAAGAGCTGGCATTAATCAATATTAAAGCATAACCTGCCTTTTATTGTTTATCCCCAGGATCTGATGTTACCGTCATAATATAAAACACATAATTTTAGAAGTATCAGAGTCTTTTAAAATTTTCATCACATTAAAAGTTCTATATCCTTTTAAAATACCAAGAGTATCTGAATTGCAGGTTCCTGTAAAGTCCAAAATAAATTATATACTGTCTTATTCCAAGAAGAAAGAACCTGAGCACAGCTACAATCTAATCCAAGTAAAACCAACATTCAGAAGTACTGTCATCAGAATGCACTCACAGTCTTCTCGGCTCCAAAGAGCTTGGGCAGCTCAACTTCTGCTGCTCTGCCATCCACAGCACACTTTCACAATAGCTCATTAAGATATGAACACTCAATGGGTTTTTCTAGCCCAAACTCCCCAAATCCTACCATAAATCTTCTCTAAAGTCAACTTGGTTAGGTCCGTCACAATATCCCAGTCTCTGGCACCAATTTCTGTCCTCACTTGCTTCTTGACTGCTGTAATGAAACTCTAACCAAAAGCAAGTTAGGGGAATAAAGTATTTATTTCATCTTACGATTTATAGCCCGTTACTGATAGAAGCCAAGGCAGGAACTTGAAGTAGGAACCTAGAGGTAAGAACCAAAGCAGAGATCAAGGAAGAATGTAGCTTACTGGCTTGCTTTTCATGGCCTTCTCAGCCTGCTTTCTTATACAGCCTAGGGCTACCTGACCAGAGGTGGTACAACCCACATCATTCATTAATCAAGAAAATGCCCAACAGACATGTCCATCGGCTAATATGATGAAGGAAATTCCTCAGTTGAGGTTCCTTCTTTAGAGGTGATTCTTGTCCATGTCATGTGGACAAAAAAAAAATAATTAGAACAATTAACCTTTTGTCAACGTGATGCATTATTCTGAATTTCAAATCTGAACATGCAGTTCCCCAAGTAGGGCCACACATTCCTCTCAGCAGTTCCAGAGTAGAGCCAAACCCATGAACATGGCATTCAAAACCTTCATGATTATTCTAGCCCCTTCCTTGTGATCCTACTGCATTTTTTTTCATTTCCATATCTTCAATTTTCAAGCCATGTCATCAGAGCTGAAGGAAAGAGAAGAGACTGGATGGCTCCAGGACCTAGTTACACTTCAGTGGCCAGGTGGCTGGAAAAAGAGCACCTCAGTTCTCACTTTCAGGAAAGCATGGGTGTAGGCCCTTTTCACATGTTCAGGCCTGCACAGCAGCTGACCACTTTGGGAGATGTTTGCAACTGAAGGAAGCGACCGAGGATTTTATTATAAATAATAAGTTAACAATGGCTAAATTTTCACTTGACTAAATAAGAGGTGAAAAATCATAATGTTAGAAAATGCACAAATGCCTTGGAAGTTAGTCATTTTTGGAGGAATTAACCTAATAAAAATCAAAAATTAAAATTCAACATGTTAAAAAGTATTGATAAATATTGATTGACTGAAGTGATTTTTGATAAAACTTATATATTCAAAATAAAATCAGACAACCAGACTTTGTGTTGATAATGGCCTCCAAAGAAAGATCATAATGTGAAAAGTAATTCTTATCTGACCTGGAGTTAAATAAAAGTCAATCAATGAAAGGTTTCATGTATGGTATTCTAGGGAAACAGTGAGATAATCATGAAAATAATTTTAGTAAGTTATAAGTATAAAATTAAAAAATGCTGCTAAATAGAAATTAGTCACATGAATCAAATGACTTACTTGCATTAAAGATATATTTTTTTTCTTTGGGGGACAGTCCATAGTATTAGTATAATTCTGAGGCAATGTTAATATTTATGAAAATTAAATTAATAGAATTTGGGGGTCAAGATATTTTGATAGAAATCAGCAATAGTTGATCTGGGAATTACACTACTCATTTACTGTCAATAGTGACAAATTTTCTTATTAGAAAAACAAGTTTTGGCTAAGGTATTTAAGTCTCAAGATAAGAGCAAGATTTTCTACTTCTTTTGGGAAGATAGCTGGATTCTAAGAGTGTGCTGTGATGCGATTGGGCTATTGACACCAGTCAGTGACTATTGGAGAGAACTCTGTCTTAGAAGCACCCAGAAAAGTCACCTTCTTCAGGCAGTCAATGGGGAAAACCCAAATACTGTCCAGTCCCAGCTACCTGAAGTGTCCCGCGAAGTCTCAAACTCTCTCATCATCTTTTTTTTTTTTTTATTCATCAAAGAATTTCTCTTCTCTCTTTGGAATACAAATTGGTCCAAAGGATAGTGGGTCCTGTTGTCTGCACGTGCCGTGCTGCATGTGTGACACAGGACCCGACTGATCAGAGGCAGGATGCACACACAGGGCATCTTCTCAATGGCCCCACAGATCCTGCCTGCTGAGCTCCTTTTCTGCATCATTATCTTCTAAAAGCACTTGCTTGAATCTCTTTATGAGTGTTTCATTGCCACACTGGTCACAAGGAAGGGAACAGATGTGGTGCACCAACCTCCAGGGGTTTGCAGTCCCAGGCAGCAGGACAGACAGTATGAGCACAGATGAGCGCTCAGGCATAAGCTGCAAGCCAGTGCACAGGTACAGCGCTGCAATCAAGGCAGCAGCCTTCCCTTTGTTTAGGGATGTTTCTTACACAGGGTTCCCTCAGGGCTTCTTAACAGCCAGCCTCTTTGTGCATTTCTAATAGGATCTGATGTACAAGAGTGCTTTGAAAATAACTTATGCAGGGACCTATTTACTGCACGCAGCTCAGCTTGCGATGCCGATGCACATAGATGGGGACAATATAGACCAGGACACTGGTGCTGGGAATTTATATTTACATTTTAGCAATCTGAGGAACTCCTGTGGTGCATAAGCACTAACAAAAATGTTCCATGCTGTATTTAGTACAACACTTAGCATGTGAGAGCTGGTCAAGGAATGCTTATTAAAAGAATGACTAAATTAAAGGCAAACTACCTACCTCATTCACAGGTCAGACAGATAAAACTCACTTCCATTTCCTAATTTTTTCTTCTTGAATGTCCCCTTACCCTTCCTTTTTACTCCCCCTACTCCTCCTCACATTTATTATTTTTGAATTTGAATTTATTTTGCTGTGTGGTATAAAGTGAACATTGATGAATTTCCCCAAAATAATAAATTAATTACTTACTAAATGATACTTCTTTTGCACACTATTTTACTATTGGTAAATTAAAGACCTTATGATCAAGATGTATAAAAAGAATGACCCTGCTGAAAGTATAAATACTTTGGGCTTTATGATGGATGATATATGATATATTTATGTTGCTAAACACACACATATACATGTATAGCAGATTTGTGTTGCTACACATAGCTGTAGATAGATAAGGCTTGAATTTTATCCTCCTCTGATTGTTATTTTGAAATTCTAAATTCAAATTATGACTCTATTTATAAGCATGGTATTCAAATAGATGCTGAATTAGAAATCATGTTGTTATTCTGGGTGCTGAGCCAATATAGCAGGTTTCCATATAAAAAGAGAAAATGTGAGCCTAGAAATATGGCTCAGTTATTAAGAGCACTTGATGCGCTTGCAGAGGCGCCCTTTAGCTCCAGAACTCACATGGAGGCTCGCAACCGTCTGTAACTCCAGTTCCAGGGAATCCCCTGCTATCCTTTGCAGGCACCAGGCATGTACATGGTATACATCTAAACATGTAGGCAAACACACACATACATTTCTAAAGAATGAAAAAAGAAAAGGCTATTCTAGCCAAAGATACATGCAAATGGAAGATGACTTGAAGGTAAAGGGAGAAGACAGCCTTCTACATGTCTAAGGAAAGGAACTCAGGAGAAAACAAGTCTGCTGGTTTCTTTGGTCTTAAAGTTACAGTCTCCAGAAAGAGAGATTCCTGTGTTAGGGCCACACCATCTGTGGCACCTTGCTATGGTAAAAACAGAAAAAGAACTCAGCATTTCTAAAAATAACAATTTTTCATGTTACTATTTGTGGGATATTTATTATTCTGAACTATTTGACTATGCATCCAATCAAATTATTCCATTGCTTCAAGTTTGTAACATGGGTGTCGATTTTAAGGAAATATATGAAAATGTTTGTCATGTCTGGGTGTGAGGTTTGGAGTTATTGTAGCTTTTTCCTTTGTATCATCTGACACATCCCAAGGTTGCTCTAACAAACATGAATCATTCTACAAAACAGGGAAAGGAGCAATTTAGACATTGTGTAAGAGTCTAACCACGTTTGTGAGGTGGTGGCCTGTGACTTGAGAAATGAAAGGTTTGTGCATAGTTGACTTTTGCTCCTCATAAGGTTCTGAATTCATGTAATCATGTCTTATTCTGTAAAAATTCTTGTTTCTAAGAATGGTGGTATGTTTGGATAAGGCCCCTCCCCTTGGCTTTTGACGGCATACTCACAATGGGAGCCATTGTTCACAGACAGAGGCAGAGTTCAGACTTCTATCCCTGTCACTAACAGTACAATTTGAAGCTGCTATTTTTTTCAGCCATTTCTAATTCCCACACCACCACTTATTGTATTTCATTAGGACTGGTTTAGAAATGTAAGGCATATAATTAGGTTGGAAAATATGCTATCGATTTAGTTTTCCATTATGATGTTATCACAGGCACAAAAGGAGTCATTTGGTACAGTTGTTACAATTGCAACCACAGAAGAGAAGCATTACACGAGACGTGGCTCTCAGTGCCCTGTGCAGCGTCAAACAGAAGCAGGGTTAATTTGTTTCTATTAGTGCTGCATATGTCATATATTTATAAATGCTTATAGGATAATAATTTCAATTGAATCTTTAGTAGATGAGATGTATTTAGGAAGTCATTTAAATACTAACTAACCAATCAATAAATATTCTAGTTTTAGCCTTGCACTGTGAACAAATGCATGCTCAAACCTGGACAAGTCAGCTTCTCCTAGTTGCAAGGAGACTAGAGGGGCAAAGAGTATAGCTTTTTGAACCAGACAGAGGTGGGATCAAGTCAGTGGCATTCCTGTACAGGAGAAGGCAGGTCACTAGCACACTACCAAAAGTTCTGCAGTATACTATCTGTGTAATAACTATTTACATCTACTTGTAGATTTTTAAAACCAAACAAGTAGCCAGGTGGTAGTGGTGAATACCTGTAATCCCATCACTCAAGAGGCAGAAGCAGGCAGATCTATGTGAGTTCGAGACCAGCTTGATAATTTGTGGTAATAGCTACCACAAATGGAGTTTTCATAGACATTTTAGCCATTTTTCATGAAGATGTAAAATTAATGGCCCAAATCCAGATAATCAGCAACTGAAAGGATTTTTTGTTTCTTTCACCTACCATCTAAAAGTTCTTTAGAGCTTTTTTGGGCAATTTATTTATTGTTTTTGAGTTTTCTCATCTGATGGGCAAAGTTAATAGTATTCTCAAGGAGGACAATTGTGATGGTTAAATGAGTTGATATTTACATAATGCTGAATCTTGTGCTTAACACATAGTAGGCACACAGTGAATGTTCTCCTTCCATTCATACTTGCCAGTAAATGCTTTTGAGTCTCTAGATTAACTGTTGGGCTTTATCAAGATTTCCGAGGTCTCTAGGAAATACCCTATAAATTGGACAATAATGGATGATTTTGTGTACACTTACAGTGATCAGTACATGATGCAGCTATTGCTGAGCCCAGAGGCTCCCAGCATGCTTTGCTCCTGGGGCTTCTCTGCTAACAATTTCTGGTAGTCTCTATTTCTAGGCAAAGAGAGTCATACAACTTCTACCACAGCTACCTTGTACTGGGACAGTTACTTTCTTCTAGCCAACCCATGAAATTTCCCATGGTGTTTTTTAAAGAGTTAATTAAAAGATGAACTCATCCTTGATGTACAAAGGAAGCTAGGGGGATGGAATATACTGATTGGTCAAACTGGGGGATAGAATAACCTGATTGGCCCAGATTAGGACAGTACATCCACCCTGAATTTGGGAGTAGAATCCACTTGACCAGAATTCATGGATGGAGAGTTAAGAAGGTAGGCTAGTAGATGTCATTAATATTCTGCTCCTATTTCTCAGGATTATAAAAAACATTTGACTGTTCTTTTTGTGCTGATTCAGGATACCAGAGCATGCTTGGCATGTATTTATGCAGAGCCAGAAAACTTACATTTCCTAAAGACAACCATTATGAGGGATGGTAGGAGCAAGATATAAATAGTCCTGCTTCCTTCTCTTGATGGAGACAGTTCTCTGAAGTGTAATCTAAAGTATCCCCAGAACACCCATTTGCAGAGGTGCGCTAAATTAATCTACTTGGGACTATGACATTGTATCATTCCTGGTTGTATTTAGCCACACTCTTATAGATTGCCCTGGGAAGTATGTTTTCATAAATCATGTTTCCATGAGTCCTTAGGAAAAGGTGTAGCAGGAATCTTAGAAGGTCTTATTAATAAAATCAAACCTGAGGCCAAGTATTTGGGCGAACACTGGAAGGTCAGAGAGACAGAACAAACCACAGCTAGCCTCACCTGGCCAACTTCTCGGCTGGTCTTGTTTTCTCAGACTGAAAGCCTCTGTGTCTTCATATCTGAATGGCTTTCAGCTGAACTATGCTTCTTGAAAGCCTGAATGCTTAACCAGCCAAATGCCTGACCAGCCAAATGCTTCCAGTTTCTGGTCCTCACGCCTTATATACCTTTCTGCTTTCTACCACTACTCCCTGGGATTAAAGGCTTGCTTTCTGGGATTAAAGGCGTGTGTCACCATGCCTGGTCATTTCCAATGTGGCCTTGAACTCACAGAGATCCAGAGGGATTTCTGTCTCTGGAATGCTAGGATTAAAGGCGTGTGCTACCACTGCCTATTCTCATGTTTAATATTGTGGCTGTCCTGTTCTCTGACCCCAGATAAGTTTATTAGCATACACAATATTTTGGGGAACACAATACCACCACAAGAAGGTCTGCTTCTGAGGAACCCAACCTATGAGGATTACCCAAAGGAAAAATTGGATACTTTAATTAGTGAACTATTTCTACAATGGTCACAAATAAGAGACATATTTCAGGTGCTTAGCATAACAAACACTTTATATTTGCTAATCACTGTCCAAGGCAGTTCAAGCTCAGAATATGGGTTAGATATACAAGATATCCAGTGCATCCTTTTCTCAGGAGAAAAGATAATGACACTCATTTAAAACCTTGTTTCAAGACCAAGTCAAGCATCAGTGAGCTAAAGAGAATCTTCCTTCTATTCTGGATATGTCAAAAGCCTGGCTACATGCTTCTATTAAAGGAGAAAAGGAGGAGTAGGAGTTATAACCTAAACAGCCACATTTCCATTCATGAATTAAAGGGAACATTTGTAGTCAGACTCAACTATTATTCATTCCAATCCACAATAAGCCACAAATAGTAGGTTGAACAATGGCCCAAATATATAACTATGTCATATTTTCCAGACCCCATGAAGATACAAGGAGACCGTGGACCATCCAGGTGGGCAGAATATAATAACAAGGATCTTCGTAAGACAGAGGTGAGATGTCAGAAAGGAGAGGCCTTGAAATAGAAACATTGACTGTGAGCCAAGGACTGTTAGCATTTCAGGGAGCTAAGGCCAGAAATGAATTATTTTTCAGAGATGCACAAGGGACAGTATTATCAATTGCTTTATTTTTTGCTCCAGAAGAATCAACTCAAGTTTCTGATTTCTAGATCCACAAAAGAATGAATGATGCCTCAATATACTTAGACTGTGGTAACCAGTTAGCAGTAACAATAAGAAAGTGATGCTTTATATGACTCACACGTCATTTCTTTGATACTTTGACCCAACTCTATAAAATAGGCATTATTTTTCTGATTTTAAAGATGAATGACCTGAAGTTCTAAGATACTCAATAATTGGAACAAACTCATACAGCTGATAGTATCCTAATCAGCATTCATACTCAGATCATATTTAAATATCAATACACTTGATATTCATGGACTGTTGTAGCTTTTATGATGGTGTATAAATTCAGGAATAAACTTGGACCATTCTAGATCTTTCATCAGTCAGCAGGAGAAGAGAGGCACAAATGTAGTATCACCAATAATATCAGCTGTTTGTTGATGTTATAGAGATGGCAGGTTTTACCTTAAGTTGTATGTCTTCCTAGAGTGATTCCTAAGGATTTGAGGGAATAACTTATGTCTCTTAAAAATTTATGTGACAGTTGTAACTTCCATTGTAACTGTATTTAGAGAAAGAACTGTTAGAAAGAAAAGTAAGGTTAAGTAAGGTCCTAAGTGTGAGGCTCTTGTCTAAAATGAGTGATGTCCTTAGACAAGTAGTAGGAGATACGAGGAGTGAGGATAAAGGTGGGGGGCATCCACAACAGCCTTAGGAGGACCCCAACCTGCCAATACCATGATGTCAGATTCCAGAATTGTAAGAAATTTCTGTTGTTCATGGTGTGGTATTTTGCTAAGGGAGGCTCTATTGACTAGAATAAATTGTCTTACCTCTAATCCTAATGTAGCTCAAAATTACATATATTTGTTTTCAGACTTTCAATGATCCATGCTTTTCACTATGGTACATATTCATATTTCTTGTAAAGAGAATGGTTCAGTAAATTATATTTAAGTTAAGTTACTGGGCTTCTATAACAAGGCAGCCTTTACTACAGGGAAGAGCTGGGGAAGAAAAGATCTGGAAAAAAAAAGAACCACCCAACTAAGTGGGAGAACATGCTATAGAAAAATCCAACATTTTTTTTTTTTTTGGTTTTAATTCCCCTTATACTAAATGCTGGATCTTATGGAGGTGTCTTCTCAATTGAAGTTCCTTCCTTTCTGATAACTCTAGTTTGTATGTCAAGTTGATGTAAACTAGCCAGCACAATCTCTTCAAATATATGTGCACGGTGCATATACTGAGATGATATTTTTTTTCACTCCACTGGTGTGGTATATCACATTTATTGATTTATATGTATATAGCCGCCTTTGTATGCCTGAAATGAATGCTACTGGTTCATTGTGGATCATTATTGTGGTGATATATTGTGTACCCTAATAAAATGTGCCTGAAGATCAGAGAACAGAACAAGTCACTAGATTAAACATAGATATCAGGCAGTGGTGGCACACACCTTTAATCCCAATACTTGAGAGTCATACACCTTTAATCCCAGCACTTGAGATCTCACGCCTTTGCTACCAGTATTTGGGAAGCACAAACACCTTTAATCCCAGCACTAGGAAGGAAGTAATATGGCTGGGTGGAGAAAGGTATATAAGGCATGAGGGGACAGGAACTAAAGCCCTTTTCGGCTGAACCCCTTTTGGCTGAGGACTCAGAGACATTCAGTCAGAGGATTTGTGGAGTTGAGGAGGTGAGAAATAGCTGTGGCTGTGGCTTATTCCTTTGTTTCTGATCTTTCAGCATTTACCCCAATATCTGGCTCCTTTTTTTTTACTACAAGACCTTTAAAAGTTTGTGCAACACATTATTAATATACTGTTGAATTTGTTTGCTAGTATTTTGTTGAAGACTTTTTTATGTCTATGCTCATCAAGGATATTGACTTTTAGATTTTGTGTGTGTATGTGTTTGTCATTGGTTTTATATATATATATATATATACATATATATATCAGGTTAATGCTGACTATGTAGACTGAATATATATGAATGAACTACATTCAATGAATTCTTCACTTTTCTATTTTTTAAATCCATTTCTTCTTTTTTAAATTGATTCTTTTGGAATTTCAAATCATGCACCTCAATCCTGCTCATCTCCAAAGTCCCTCTGTATCTGCCCCTCACTCTTATAGTGTCCCTCCAAAGGAAAGCTAAAATAGAATAAAAATAAGATAAAATATATCATAATCAAAAAAAGAGGAAAACACTTTGTTCTTCCATCTTTCCTGCCTCTCCATTGCCTCTTCATTCATCTAGTGGCAATTGGGAGCTGCAGTGTATCACGCAGTAGACTCTTTTGTCCAAACAGCATTACCTGCAAACGCTCATTGTGTAATAAGTTGTTGGTCAAGTTCAAGGCCTCTGGCTTTGATACATCATCAACACTGGACCCCCACTGACATTCCTCTCCAATATCCTGCTGTGACCCCACTCAAGTGGATCCTACAGCTATGGTTCTTTGGGATTAGTCCCTTCAAATACTCCAGCAGATCATAGATGGGGTAGATATTGGGGTGTGCCAACTCCAAAACATGCACATGCCCGCTCAGAACAGTTTGCCTGTCCAGTGCCATTAAAAACAACAACAACAACAACAACAACAACAAAACCCATACATTTCTTAAGAAAAATGGCATTTATGTTTTCTTTAAATACATAGCAGAGTCCAACAGTGAAGCCGTGAGTTCCTGGGTCCTCTTTTTCTCCAATGGAACTCTTTTAATCAACAATTCAATACAATCCTACTCACTGCTGCTTTACTTAAAGGTCTTCAATTCCTTTATGATTTGATTTAAGTAGTATGTTCCAAAATTTTTCCATTTATTCTAGATTTAAAATTTTTACTCTTGTGTTTCTATAACCAGTTGTAATGTCTCCCTTTCACTTTTCATACATTATTTTGTTTACTTGGGTTTTCTCTCTTTTATTCTTGGTGAATCCAGCTAATGGTTTGCCAACTTTTTCTTTCTGAGGCCTGAAAGTAAAGTGATGGAACGGGATGTTCCATGTAAATAAAACCCAGAAGAAAGCAACAAAAGCTGCATTTCATTTTGTTGCTCTTTTCACTGTGTTTTAGTTTCTATTTTATTTATTTCTACTTTGAATTTTATAATTTTCTTCTTTCTGGAAATTTTGATAATACTTGTTTAATATTTACAGAAAATTTGCAAATATAGTACAGAGTGTCTATGTACACTGCATCCAATGGCCAGTGTTTGATATTAGGATGGTATATTTGTTACAAATGATGAGCTGTGTGGATTTCAGGCTGCTAATTTCACTCCATATTTCTTTTTACATCTCATTAATATTTTGTAGTATCCTTTCACTGTTCCATAATAGCCAATTATATTTAGTTTTCATATTTGTTAAATCTCCTCTCAACTATGATACAACTTTGCTTGCTTAGACAAACTTGATAGTTTTGAAGAGTTTGGTTAGGTGTTTTTCAGGTTATTAACATTTTGAAGTTTTCTCATGTTCCCTGTATTGCACTTTTTAATCAGCAGGAACAACACTGAAGATTTAGTGTTGTTGTCATTGCCTCCTAGCTAGAGTTCTTGCTATCAGCATGACTTTCCTGAAGATGGTGAGTGAGCTCACCCATCTGTTGTGGTAGTATTTGGTAGGCTTCGGGACCCCAAATCACTTCCTCCTTCTCCTTCCTACACTGATGTAGAATCAAGTCATGAAGTACAGTCCACACCTAAGAGGTTGGGATATAATCACCAGTTCTTTTTTTTTATTAAGTAATTTTTAATTCATTTTACATATGAACCACAGATCCCCCTCTCTTTCCTCCTTCCGCACCCCCCAACCTTCCCCCTCCAACCCATGCTCCATTCCCTCCTCCAAAAATGTAAGACCTCCCATGGGGAGTCTGCAGAGCCTGGTACATTCAGTTGAGGCAGGTCCAAGTCCTCCCCCCTGCATCAAGGCTGTGCAAGGTGTCCCACCATAGGTAGTGGGCTCCAAAAAGCCAGCTCATGCACCAGGGATGGATCCTGATCCTACTGCCGGGGGGCCCTTAAGCAGATCAAGCTACACAACTGTCTTGCTTATGCAGAGGGCCTAGTCCAGTCCCATGGAGGCTCCACAGCTGTTGGTCTGAAGTTTATGAGTTCCCACTAGCTTGGTTTGATTGTCTCTGTAGGTTTTCCCATCATGATCTTGA
>CABHPH010137721.1:0-11999 GCA_902168325.1 Peromyscus nudipes
GGGTTTCTCTGTGTAGCTTTGCGCCTTTCCTAGAACTCACTCTGTAGCCCAGGCTGGCCTCGAACTCACAGAGATCTGCCTGCCTCTGCCTCCCGAGTGCTTGGATTAAAGGTGTGTGCCACCACCGCCCAGCAGTTCACTGTTTTAAAGACAAGAGCTCTGGGTGTTTTCAGAGAATGGCAGACTAGACTCAATGGAGCTCAAGGTCAGGGTTTTCATCTTCGGTGATAATAAAATTTGCTTAGAGTCAGCTGCTGGAAGTTGGGACTACAGGGTGCCACAAGGTTTTGAAGTACTAACTGTACCAATGCCAGGTGGACCAACTTTGATTTGTTACAAAGTCACCCTCCGACACACCTGCTTACTGTGGTCCAAAATAGATCCCTGTATCATGGCTGGTAAGAGAAATTGTCCCAATTATGTAGAAATTAGACCAATGAATTATTTTCAGAAAGAGTGTTTATCATTATAGTATTTAAATAGCTGCTTCGTGTTGATAATTGCAAGGTGAAGGACCTTTGGTTGGGTTGCTAGTGTTTGTAAATTTTCTAGGTGTGACACAAACTTCTCTGAGGGTTGGCATTCAGATCCACTAATTAGGAAAAGGGTGACCACAAGGTCTCACATTCTGTGGAGGTAGCCATTTAGCCAGAGTTTATTTGTTCAGTAAGAAAAGTTCCAGGTTTAAGTGTGAAAGAGGTGTCTGCAGACATCACAAGCTTTGCATCACTAAACTGGAATTTTATCTGGAAAATTACCAACTAGCTTGTCAATATGCTGCTGTTTGTCTTACACCTTTTCTCAGCCTACTTTGCCAAGAGGGAAGAAGAACAAATATATACATATTCTATCTACTAAATATATAAAATATAGTCAATAAATAACAAAAGCAAAGTGCTGAGATAGAAACAGAACACTCAGAAAAGGGTTTACTTTAAAAAACAAACTGGCCGAGGGCTCATTCTAATCCACAAAACCCCTAGAAATAGAAAACTGTGTGTTTCTGAGGAATGGCCACAAGACATAAGAACCTGTTTCTAGCATGCAGTTGTATTATTGCATATATCGACATGTATGCTTTTAATTTTGTTTCTGCAAATATGTGCAAGGCAGAGCATTTGCCCCATAAGAAAACATAATCTGTTTCCCATTTTTCTTCTTGAATTCTATTTAAATAGCAAGTTCATCTCTTATAACCCCTAATCAGAAGTGAATTAAGCTGCTCTGCCTATTCACATTATTTTCTGGGCATTTTACACACAAGGCTGAAAGCTGTACATGTAAAATATTTTATTGGAAAAGATGTCACCTTTTGTTTGCTATACATGGACAAACATAGTCCCAAAAGAAGTGTGCTGACCTAGATGTATAATTTGTCTCACATGCCCTAAATAGAGTCAAAAAACATTCATAATTTAAACCTGATTAGGTAGAATCCTCCAACTGTTTTCCATAACAGACCTCAGAGAAAAGTTCTGAATATGCCTTTATTCCATAACAATTCAATTCAAGGTCCTTGTTATACACAAGAATCCATTAATGATTCTCCCTAATTTCCAAAGTTAACTCACACCCTTTCCCCATGATGCCCTATTGAAACAAGACAAACAATTAATTTTTCCAGTGTCTTTTCTAATTATATCAGCGTAAGAATAATCTGAGTAAAAAACACACCCACATGGCTTATACTCATAAAGCCTAGGCCTCTTCAGAACTTGGTATTTTTTTTTGTCTTTTAAAAGCATATTAAGCTCAAATTTCTCTTTGTAAATAAAGATACATAATTTAAGTTACAAGGGGAAAACAGCACTAACTATGGTATTTGTGCTTCAGCTGCCCTTGCTACCCTGTTAAAAGCATAATCTTGACTCTCCTAAACCAAAGAAGGTCCATAGTGTAGGTTTGCAAAATACGTTTTTAATCTATTAAGTTTAAAGACAGATAAGAAGTGAGAAGAAAAGAACAGTAATGACAAAGTTAATCCAAAGTCTTGGCAAGCATATGCTAATTTCATGGTCATACTCTTCTATATACTGTGTTAATAGAGCAAAATCAAGACATGCACTTTCATCCGATCCCACAGTCAGTTGGATTTTAATTAAAGGCTTCATTGACCTATGCACGTGGATTGCTAAAATATTCCTTCTGACCACGAGTGGTACCCTCCTGCATCTGCCTTCCTTTTTGCCCCTTTCTGTGGGTTCATTGGTTGAATGAAGAGCCCATCAGGCATCATTCAGGTGAAAGTTCCCAAATGCTTGGGAAGTGGCATGTTTTACAGATTGTGGCTTTCAGTTACTTTTATAAAAAAGGACTTTTTCTGAATATCTGATGGAAGTGAGATCTGCAGACAATAATCACTGCACAGGAATTTGTGGAGTTCATGTTCCACAAAAGCTTCCCACTCCAAGTGCCACTGCAGTAGGGAACCCAGCATCAGTTGTGGGTGTCCTGGTGAGCACCTAGCATCTCCCATCATAGTTCCGCCTAGAGAAAGGGAAAGCACTCATTTATGCAAATGGTTTAACATGATTTTCTCTATTTGTGACAGGGTCTCTGTAGCCCAGGCTGTCCTGAAACTCACTATGTTTCCTCAGGCTAGTGTGGACCCTCAGACTCATTCATGCTGAGGTTCAAGTTTGAGCCACCTTGCCCGGTTTAACACACTTTTTGAACTATGAAAGAATGCCCAAGAAAGAGGTTAATGGAAATAAGTTATTGTTTGACTTTTAAATCATCTTTCCATTTAAAATATAAATGATCTTAGAAGGACTTTAAAAATATTTTATTTAAAATAGGTGGGGGGAGGAAATACACCCGTGTAATTTGTTTTTGTTCTTTGACAATTTCATATATTTATATAATGAATCTTAGTTGTTTTTTAACCAGCTGTTCCCTTTTTATCTCCCATCCCACTTCCACTGAAAACTTTTTTCTTTCCAACAAGTTCCCTTCTTGTTTTAAAGTTGATGTGTGTGTGTGTGTGTATGTATGTGTGTGTGTCCTACTAAGTTGAAATAAGGTTGCCTACATGAGTAGAATGGGAGGTTATTCACTGGAGCAAGGACAGTTTATTGCTAGTTACACCAACGAAGGACGTGACAGCCCCCTCTCTGATATTATTAGCTATCAATAGCTCCTCCCTTCGGAATGAATGAGGACTACTGGGCTCCTCTCCATCATCGGTGAAATATTTACAGGCTCAATCTCATGCTGATTCTGTGCAGATAACCGCAGCTGCAGCCAGCTCATGCTTGCAATGGCTAAATCACACCCAGAACGCATGCATACCTCTTCATCCTCTGGCTCTTACATTTTTTTCCTACTCTCTCTTACATGGTTTTTCTTGAGCTTCAGAGTCACTTCAATAGATATTTAAGGGCAAGTACCCCATAGCCCTTTACTCTCACCACTTCGGCTTGTTACAAATCTCCGTATTAATTGCTACCCACTACAAAAGATACATTTGTGAATAAGATTGAGAGCAGCACTAATCTTTGGATATAAACATAAGCAGTTAGAAGGCATTTTCACAATATGGCTACTTAGCAAAAGGTAAATAAACAAGTAAATAAAAGTAATAAGTACCTGCTGAGTCCAGTCATCTCCCAATCACTCCCACTCTTGACAAGTTTACAGCACCAGGCAGGAGTTTTTTTCCTTTGGAGCAGTCCTCAAATCCAGTCAGAAAATGGCTGGTTACCTCCATAACACTCATGCCACTATTACAACAGAGGATGCACCTTGCCCAACAGTTGATTTATATTTTGTTGGTTCTGCAAAACCAGTATGGTTTGAATTGAACAACTTCTGTCTGAAATATTCTAATTATGTCCCTATAAGATTATTTTCTCAGGTCCAGGCTGGACATGACCATAATCCAGTATACTCTTATAGTTTTGCTTATCTTGATTCCATCTTTGAACAGTTTGAGTATCATTTTGTGTGTGTGTGTGTGTGTGTGTGTGTGTGTGTGTGTGTGTGTAAGGAAAGTTTTTCAAACTTCCCCATGCATCAAAGTTCACCTGAGGACTTTCTGAACTGTACATAGCTGCCCCCATCTCAGAGGCTTGTTCTGAGCTTCCAGATTACTGCTGGCTTGGCTTTCTTATTGAAGAACCTGTCATAGACTGACTAGGAACCTTCCAAAATTCATGTAGTACAGCCCTAATTACCAGTAATCTGGTGTCATAGTTTAGCATTAGCTGTCAATTTGAAACATCCTAGAGGATCTGGGAAGAGGGAGCCATTTACTGAAGAATTCCCAAGATCAGCTTGCCTTGTGGCTATATCTGTGAGCCATTCTCCTAGTTGCTACTAGATGTAGCAGCCTGCCCGCCTACTGTGGTGGTAGATTCTCTGGGTAGGTGGACCTGGGCTGCATAAGAAAGATAGCTAAACCCTAATCTGGGGAGCAAGCCAGTATGGAGTGTTCCTTGAAGATTTCTGCCTCAATCTCTGTCTTGTAACTCTACCCTATAATCCAACAACGATAGACTGTACATCATAATCTGAAATAAATCCTTTGTTCCTCAAGTTGCTTTAGGTCAATGACATTCATCACAGCAATAGAAAGCAAAGTAGAGCCATGAGGTTGGGAGACAGACAATTAAGGTAAAATGAAGCTATTGGAGTAAAGGGAAGGATAGACGTGTTGGATAAAGCGATGAGATGAAATCAGGAAAAGGGCCACCTGTAAGGCAGAAAGACAACCTGCCCAGACCTGAGTCTTTGATGCCTAGTGTCCAGACCTCTGGGGATAAATTGAGTTAGTTGTTTAGTCACCTGGTGTGGAGAATCTGTTACAGCAGCTCTAGACAAGGTGAAACTGCTTGAGAAGGAAGGAGCCAGCCATGGTGATGCACCTCTGTCATCCTAGCCTTCAAGAGGCCAAGGAGAAAGGTCAGGAGTTTGAGACTATCCTGAGCTACATAGCAAGACTATCTTGAAAAGACTTTTAAAAAAATCTCCGTATAGCTCTTGTTATTCAGACATTATTCAGTGGCATACGTCCCCAGTTTCTGTCTTCTCTTTTCTGCACTGGTTTCTGTTCTTATAGTCCATAAAAATCCCACCATTATTAGAATCATTTTGCCTCTTCTCAATTACATTTAACATTTTTTTCTATTTCTATAGCTCCAAGGTGCTTTAATACGCTGACATAACATGGATGTAATATCTTAATTTCTCAGAGGCTTTAATATTTGTGTGATGTTTTAATGTCTGCTAGGATTATTTCCCTTCCAGGGTTGGTTTTCTTTTCTTAGAATTGCTTTAGATTTTTTTTTCATTTCTTCAGGTGGGAACTTGATAAGGTTTATCCTGTGATATTTAATTATAAACACATTTTATACCCACATAATTCTTGAATGAATTAGTAATTCCATAGTCTTCCTATCCAAGAAAAAAAAATGTCTTTGCATTTTCTTAATTGTCATTTTATGTCATTTGGTATGTTTTTGTGGATTTCCTTATATGTGACTTACACATCGTTCTGTTTACTCCATGAATTGTTTCCTTACCACCTTCACAAACAGGGCATTCCCTTCTGCTTCCAGCATGTGTGTAGATCATTCTTACATATGAAAGTGATTACATTTAGTGATATCTATTTTTTATGATATTTTCCATGTGTTTCTTCTTGTCTTCCAACTGAGTATCTATCATTTCAGGATTTCACATTGTTAATTTCTGCTGGGGAGTGGCAACAGAATTCTTAAGGGAAGTAACATTAAATGCTAACAATGGATTAGCTGGAAAACGGGCTAAGGGCTATTAGCAAGAAACAAATCAGAAACGTCCTAGAAGCCCTTTGGGGGGCAGGCCTGCTGCCACCACTGTACATAGATTACCCAGCTTGCACCAGCAGTATTGCTAGGACTACACCCAGCACTTCCTGATCGGGAATGGCTCGCTTTCTGCCATTGCCTGCACACTGTCTGGGTTGAGTGTTCCCTCTCTTCACTCATTTGTGTTGCAAGGTCCAGCCAAATTTGTATAGGCCGAAAGGATAGTTAGAAATTGATACTAATAGGAAGGGGACTTTATATCACCTTGTACCCGGAAAAAAAATGAGAATTATCACCTTGTACCTGGAAAAAAATGAGAATTTTCACCTTGTACCCGGAAAAAAATGAGAATTACCTGTCCCATTAGTACTTCCGGATCAGGACTAATAAACGTGGTGTAAAAAATATATATATAAATTGTTATGAGAAACCTCCTCTTGTCCCTACACTTTTATCTTTTTAATTCTTGGTTTTTCTTCTTACTATTTTTAACAATATTAATTGAACAAAATAATGGGATTCAATGTAACATTTAAACACATGCACATAATATTCTTTGATCATATTCACTCTATTCCTCTCTTACCACCCCAAGTCCCCCTTTTCTTCCTAAATATCCCCCCTTGCATATTTTTCTCCTAAAATGCTACATGTGAGAGAAAATATGTCATACTTATCTTTTGATGTCTGACCTATTTTTCTTAACAGTGTGATCTCTACTTCTATCTATTTTCCCAAGACACCATAATCTAGTTCTTTTTATGGCTAATACTCCATTGTGTTTACATATTACATGTTTTATTCATCTATCTATTGACAGGCGTCTAGGCTGATTTCATAACCGTTATTGTGAACTAGTGCTGCAATAAAAAAAAGAGTGCACAACTATCATTATTGTATACTGACTTTGCCTCTTCTGAGTACATATTTAGGAGTTATAGCTGGATCACGTTATATAGTTCTATTTTTAGTTTTCCTGAGGAGTCTCCATAGCAATTTCTATAGTGACTCCACAAATTTATATCCTCACTAGCAGTACTTCCTAGTCCTGCTATATCCTCTCCAGCATTTTTTAATTTTTAATTTTATTTATTTATTTATTTATTTATTTATTTATTTATTTATTATTATTTATTTATTTATTTATTTATTTATTTATTTATTTATTTATTTGGTATTCTGAGGGTAGCCATTGTGACTGGGGGGGGAGACAGAATCTCAATCTGTTTTTGATTTGCAATTCCCTGTGGCTGAAGATGTGCTAAATATTTCTTCCTCCAGATTGTCATGGGCTACCTATGCTTCTTTTGAGAGCTGTCTGCTCAATTCATCTAGCCACGGATTTACTGAGTTACTTGGTCTTTGCTGTTAATTCCTTTGAGATTTTTCTATTCCTGGATATTATTCTTCAGCCAGATAAATAGCTGTCATAGATTTTCTTGCTTGATGGAGGCTGTCTAGTTACTCTGTTGATAGTTCTTGGAGCAGCTGTTTGGTGGGATGCATTGCAATCCCGTTGGTTAGTTCTTGGTATTTCCTGAGTGGTTGAAATCTTCGAAGTACCTCACCCTTGCAGCGTTTCCCCATGATTTATCCAGTAGTTTCAAAGTTCCACGTCTTGCATTAAGAGTTTTGATCTGTTCAAACTGACTTTTCTTCAGAGTGACAGAGAGGGGTGTAAGTCTTCAAAAGTGGTTTCTATGCATCATTTGTTGAAAAGGCTTCACTTTTTCCCCAATGTTTATTTCTTATTTCCTTTATTAAAATTTCCATTATCGATTCCAGTAAAGTGACTTTGGATTATTGCCGTGAAAAAATAATGCTACAATCAGCTTGAAATATATATCTTTATAATGTGAAACCTGTGAATTTTATGTAGCATTTCTCTTAATCATACATACATTTAAAATTTGATAATTGACATTTGCTTAGAATGTCTGTTTTTGTTTGATTTGTTACTATTCTATATTACATTAACAGACTTCCTATTACTGAGGAAAACATACTTCAGTAATAAACTTCTTATGATTCTCTTCAGCTCTTCTTTGCATAACCCTCCACTTCTTTATTGCCACCTGACAATGTGCAGTTAACATTAGTATTCTTTGTTGAGACTGGCCAGCATGCACCCATGTGGTATTTGTTCTGTGAAGTATTTTGCTGCCTCCCTTTGCTGTGATAGTGTCTGAATTAGATATCACATAAGATCATGAAGAAATTTTGATGTTAAACCACTTATTTGGAAGTTGTGTTTATATGCTTTGCTGGTTAGGACTTAATGCTAGGGAAAGTAATTTAAACTTTAGGATATATATACTGAAAATTTTAACAGCTTCATCATCATTCTTTTTCTTGAGACCTATGGTTAATACTCCGTTTATTATTTTGAATCTATTAATTTTTGTTTAGCTTTTACTCTGAGTCATTTCCATTGAATTTTTTTTTAACCAAAGAACTACTTTATTAATGCTGGGTTGATTAGTGAGTGAACGTCTGACTTTCTCCTTTTCTATTAGAGTAAATGATTTTCTGTAGGTGATTTCTAAGCTTGTCTTTTTTATTTAGATTGTTGCCCAATTAATTGTAATGTGTATGGTTTTAGTTATGTTTCCTTCCAAGATACAGCTTTAGTAATGTCATCTATGTTTTTATAGGCCTCATTAGCTTCTAGAAATTTTGCAGTTGGTTTTGAATTCTTTATTTGGAAATTATTTTAAATATATTTTGACAAAATGTTTTACTTTAACTTCTGTTGATAGTTTTTTTTTATATTGAAGTACAAATAAAACATCTCTATTTCCTACACTTGTGAAATATGAAACACATCTATTGTGTTCAGAATTATGGTCAAATGAAGTAAATGAAATATTTAACAAATATTAGAATTAGAATGGAAATATAACTTTTTTTGAGGCAGCATTTTATTGGAATATTAGTATGTGTGTGTTAGTGTTGGGCCCTGGCCCCCGTTCCTTGGGGAGCTGTTGCCTTGCTTGCTGACCTTGATCAGATGTCCTCCCTATGCTAATTCCCTGCTGATTTCATTCCTCCTAAACAGCTTACTGAAGGTTCCTTGTTTGCATATCCTGCATATTGGTGTAATGCTAGAATGTAAAACATCTGTAGCGAACTCTTGCCCTCCTAGGTTCTTCCACTGTACTGTAAGTCTGTATTTAAGGCCTCCTCCCTCCTTCAATAAAGGGCATTCTACTGAGATGAATGACTTGCTGTCTTGTCTCTCTTTTTAATCCTCAGCCCCTCACTCGGACATGGTGAACGGGTAGTAACGTGGGCGTTGCTACATGTTAGTAAGATATAAATTTAATGAGTATGTACATCAAGTAAGTATGTTTATAAATGTTACACTTTCATTCTTTTCTTTACTAGATACTTATCATGAGCTCACTGACATATTTTGAAATCAATAATATCAACATACCTTTCTTCCTATGTCTTAGTCGGTTTTCTTACTTGAAATCTTTCTTATCATTTTGTTTCATTAAATATATTTCATATATGCCAAAATATAGATTTTTAAAAGAAATTTGAGTATTTTGTATAGTTAGAATATTTTATACTTCTTTTCACATTTCATGTGACTGCTCTTTAGCATATCAGTGTTAGTGTATATGAACATTTACAACACTTATTCATCAAAATTTTGCTTCCATGTAAATGCATCCTCAGAAATCTGCTTTTATTTCTTGTATTCAACTTCCACCTGTTGTCTCTCCCCCTGTGTCCGTTACTTCCCTGGTCCCTGTGAGGCAGTGTCTCTCAAGAAGAAAGGTAAGGGAGGAAGGATTTGTTCTGTTTCACGGTTTGAAGAGAACAGTCAATCCTGCTGGGGAAGCCATGGCGGCAGGAGGGAGAGGCTACATGTTCACATCTTACAGACTAGACGGCAGAAGAAAATGTAAGTGCTAGGACTCAACTCATTTTTGTCCTTTTCCTGTTTCATTCCATTTATTCTGTCAGTCCATAGTGTAGTGCCTCCCTCACCCTGTCTTTCCTCCTTAGTTAATCTTCTCTGAAGTGCCCTCACAGTCATTCCCAGAAACGTGTGGAGCCCAGTCACCTAGGTGATTTTAAATCTGGTTGTTGACAATATCAACTGTCATACCAACTATCTTTACTAACTCAATGTAGTAGTCTTTTAGGAACATGTTTTCGATATTTGGATGACCTGGGAACTGAACCAAGGCCTTACTTGAAAGCCTTCAACACTGACAGAGATGCCTAACTCACATGTTTCATTCATCAAGGATGCCTTCTTTAAATTTAAATATCAGACTGTGTAGGATCAGCACTTTTTAATCTTCATGGTGGAATTGATATTGTTGCCACGTAGATGTGGCTCATAAATGAGCTGTTGTGTTAGAATCACTTCCCTCTGCTTCTCCCAGTCTGTTCCTCACCACCAACAGAACAAAAGTCAAAGTAATCTCTTTTTTAATTTAATTTATTTATTTTTAGTTTTTAGATAATATTTTGATTACAACATTTCTCCCTTTCCATTCCTTTCCCAGCTACCCATATAGCCTTCCCTGCTCTCCTTCAGATTCATGACCTCTTTTTCTTTTTCTTGTTATTACATGCAAATAAATACATGTATATACATATATATTCCTAAATATAACCTGTTCAGTCAGGTATAATGCTGCCTGTATGTATGTTTTCAGAACTGACCATTTGATAGTAGACAACTGGTTGTTGTGCTCTTCCCTGACGTCTCCTGTCTCCAGATTTGCTAAGTTGCTCAGAGTTCTTGTGTAGAGTTGAGGCCTCATGGGCCTTTCTCTGATCCATTTGGCATGCTCATTGATGTCATGCTTGTTCAGCTCACACCTCGGCAGCCATGTCAGTGAGAGTATGTGAGTGTAGCTTTTGATATCACTAGGAGACACAGTCTGACAGCAAACTCCCCGATCCTCGGGTTCTTGTTATCTTTCTGCCCTATTGCAGGCATGAAGGTCCTTGTGCACACAGATAAGCACTAGGGGAACAAGGAATGCTAAACACACAGGGTTATCTCTTCAAAGGGAGAGGTGTGTAACCTGTTTTTTTGCCCAGAAGTCTAAGGAGCAGACATCATTAATAGCCTGGTGACTTTTTGCTATCTTTGTAGCCAGGTCACACTATATCTTTCTGCCACCAGACGATTAACCTGAGCCCATATTTTCAGTTACCCTGTAGAACCCGTCTTTATGGAAGATGCCACTTATACTTTACAAAGAGTTTTGATGTAGCTAAGTCTTAAGTTGTGTTGCGCACATGGGATGGAGCTAATTTTCAGTAGGACACTTATTTTCATATTTTGATATGTTGTTTATGCCTAAAAGAAACTTCCCAAGGTCAGACTCTTAACATTTGCTACAGCTACAGAGTTATGTTGTACCACACTGCCTTCTTTCCTTTCACAGGTCAACACCGCTGGCTGTGGTATTTTCAAAGACCCCTTACCGTCCCCTCTTCCACAATGTCCTAGTCTCTCTTTCCTTCTGAAAAAAAAAATCTAGAAGTTCAATGTTTGAAATTCAAACAAGGATATGTTTTGTAAATTGTGTAAAATTTATTTCTCCTATTGCTGTCTATGTCTGTTAGTATTTTTTTTTTGTTAATTTCTGTCCAAGTTTTTTCTACTTTACACATTTTAACTTTTCCATCTCATTTACCCCCTTCTTCATAAACACTAACAATGTTGTTTTATTGATACTCCCGTTTGGCCCATTTCCATCGCTTTTTGATTCATTTTGGAGGGGAGAGGTAAGATTTGAAATAAGCCAGGGAAAAGTAGATCTTAATTGGTTCCAGTTCCCAAACATCAATACTACAACGCTTTGGGTGTCTGGGTCTAGTGCTTTTACTTTTAAGTAGAAATCTGAAGAATTTGCCGGGCGGTGGTGGCGCACGCCTTTAATCCCAGCACTCGGGAGGCAGAGCCAGGCGGATCTCTGTGAGTTCGAGGCCAGCCTGGGCTACCAAGTGAGTTCCAGGAAAGGCACAAAGCTACACAGAGAAACCCTGTCTCGAAAAACCAAAAGAAAAAAAAAAAAAAGAAATCTGAAGAATTTACCTGACTGAGCCAAAGGCATACCCTTTATTTAAAGGGCATTCTATTTAGATTCTTAAAAAACAATGATGTTCAGAAACAGTGTACAATGAAAGAAATGAAATCAGCGACTTCATCACGTACTTACTATTTTTTTT
>CABHPH010137722.1:0-11854 GCA_902168325.1 Peromyscus nudipes
TTTTTTTTTTTTTTTTTTTTAATGTTAGTCTCCAGTTCTTTTTTTCCCAAGGACCTTTCTTGACTGAACACTACAGATTTTGGCAACATCTCAGCTCCCTGATTGCAAGCCCCAAGGCTCCTCCACTGCTTTGGTTAGTGAGACCCATGCAAAGATACCTTCTGAAATTACAGTCCAGCCAGGACTCTGGTCCCCATTGTGTGTGGGCCTGGGCAGGGATCCATCAGGGCTGATAGTTCCGATGCCTGCCCTGTCCCCAGGTGGCCTGGTTTTGGATTCTCCCTGTCACAGCAGCTCATTGTCCCCTCCTATGCAGGGATGAATCAGACTGTTCTCATGTGACACACGTCACATGTCCGGCAGGGGTTCTTAGGTGTGGGGTGTCCTCTTTCTCACTCTGCATGGGCCAGAATGAACTAGAGACTTGGGGGAGGAGGTGGAGGCTAGGATTGTGTGTAAGATGCCCCAAAATGGCATCTGGTAGGACACCATGTTTGCATCAAGGCCTGGCAAGGTGCCCCATGAAGACAGAAGGCAGGGTGAGTGTCCTGTCTCACCACCTGGACCCCACACCTGCCCCCTGTCCTCAGTCACTTTCTGACCAGGCACCTTCATGAACACCACCTGGAAACTGAGACTCCAATCTCAAAGTGATGTGAGGCTCCAAGAGAGGCAAAGGGGCCTCCCTTATCTGTCTTACTGCTCTGTCCCTCAATTTACCTGTCCTCAATTCTGAGGCCCCCAAAGGCGAGGCCTTTGGACACACAGTAAACAGAACAGGGCACCCATTTCTAGCGGAGATGGCCCAGTGGGCTTGCAACAACTCCAGCCTCCATCATGTCCTTAAGCCCCAATTCTTTTTTTTTTTTTTTTTTTTTTTTGGTTTTTCGAGACAGGGTTTCTCTGTGTAGCTTTGCGCCTTTCCTGGAGCTCACTTGGTAGCCCAGGCTGGCCTCGAACTCACAGAGATCCGCCTGCCTCTGCCTCCCAAGTGCTGGGATTAAAGGCGTGGGCCACCACCGCCCAGCTTAAGCCCCAATTCTTAATGTAAGCAGTAGGGAATTGCCCCAAAGATAAGGTCGTTGCAGCCATCTGCCGGCCCTTTCCATGGCCCCCTGGGCCAGCCTTGGTTATTGGAAATCAAGGGAAATGTCACTGCCGTAGTTTTGACAATGGAAGTACTACCAGGCTGGAGACTGAGGCACAGCCAACGTGGGAAGGGCCTGGGTGTGGGGTAAGGCTATGCACCATGGGACCAGCTGCCGGTGTGGGGTTACACCAGCCTCTCACATTCCTGCGGACCCCATTCTTGTGCCTTAGGGTCAGTGCAGATCTGTTTCCCCCTGGTACTCTTTGCAGAATGCCTCGGGCCTCTAGGAAGATCTTATTTAAGCCCAGAGCTCACCATTACACACCTGCTGATGTTTTCATTAGGAAGCTTGCTACCCGGGATTTGGGGCTCTGCTGTTTTAACTCAAATCGCTGTGGAAGATTCTCTCATTTAAAATTTTTATTTACATGGGCAAATAGTAGAGAGTGTTTGCACCCCTTCTATATCCCCAAGCAGCGGCAGTCCAGGAAGCTCTGACCAACCACAGGCTTCTGACAGAGGGGGCCCAGGACCCCCGGGCTGTGCCCATCCTCATAGTCTGGGTCTGAGAGGGAAGTTGGGGCTGCCATTCCTCCCACTCTCAGGCCTGGTCGAGGATTTCTCAGCCATTCTCAAAGGCCTGAAGCTCCCTGGTAGAGGGGTCTGGCCTTGTCCAGGCGATCCACTGGGCTCTGCTTGGTGGTCCGGGTCCTGATCAGTGGTCTCTCCCTGGATGAGTGACCTATACACATTTCTGTTCTTCCTTTCTTCTTCTTCCTTCTTCCCCCTCCTCTGCCTCTCCCTCCACCTCCTCTTCTTCGAGACAAAGTGCCTCAGCTGCCCAAGTGCTGGGATTACCGGTATGTACTACTACACCTGGACCTTACTGTATTTTTCAGGGTATTTACAGCTAAGACTGTAACACATTTACCTGGATTCCCAAGGTTGCAACCATAGCTCTGACTCAGGAGGTGTTCGGCAGAGACACATGGATCCTTGCACTTGGCATCTCCTGTTGACTGCTGGGGACTGTGACCCTGACAGCCTGTGTACTGAGCTGGACTCAATAGCTGTTTTTCCCTGTGCCCCTGAGAGAACAAGAGAGATAGGGCAGGGCACCTGGAAAAAGTGAGTTCTCTAGGGCTAGGGATATTGGTTAGTGGTAGAGCAGCTGCCTAAAGTCTGCCAGTGAGGGAGCAGAGGTGTGGCTCAATGGTAGAGCACCCATCTAGGACCCACTAATGAAGGCCTGAAAGAATGGCTCAGTGTTACAGTGAGCCCCTAAGGAGCTTGGTGGTGTGACCCAGTGGTCCAGCCACTGCAAAGGATCTACCCGTGAGGGGCTAGGGGCATGGCTCGTCAGTAGAATACTTGTCTAGAGTACATCAGTGAAGGAGACTGGTATGGCTTGACAGTAAATTTCCTTCCTAGCATGTACAGGGCCCTGAACTCCAAGACCCAGCAATGACACCCCTACCCCACCTCTGCAAAGTACAGTGGCTCTCTAAGACATGGCTGTGAATAGAGCTGTCGGTGCCCAGAGGATGGAGTGGGATTAGAGAGAAAAAGGATTCCTGCCTGCATGTTTGCCACAGTGAGCTGAGCTCAGAGATCCCTTCCCTTCCCTGGGGCAGTTCTACCTAACAACGACCTCCTGGAAGGAGCCAAGCCTGGTCCAATAGGATTCTCCCATGATGCTTCCCCGTCGATAGCATCACCAAGGCTGTGAGTGGAACCAAAGAGTCCTGAGGGCCGTTAGGGAGGTGAGGTGGCATCTGGGCATCTGGGCATGTGTGATGATGACGGAGTGAGTACTGAGCGCTTTCTGTAGACCAGACACTGTCCTTTATATTCTTTATAGAAATTCTTGCATGGGACTTCCTGGTCCCCTTCTCCATCCTAAAGAGACAGAGTCCCTGGACCAAAGTCACACAGCCTGTGTTTGAGTAAGAACCCTAGTTACCAGAGCCATGAAAATCTGAGTTCTTAACCTGTGACTTTGAGAGTCACTAGGGGCTGGGACAGTCCTCTAAGACACATGGCGTTGGAGCGTTGTTTGGAATCTGCTTTGTCCCTGGGCTTTGCAGACTCTGTCCAATCCCTGCAACTTCTCGTCTTCAATCCGGTCCAGGTCCGAGTGTGTCGATACCCCGACGCAATGCACACCAAAGGATGTGCGCTTGCCTCAGCCTGTGACTCCAGGAGGAAACAGTTCACACCTGAACTTGGGGCCGGATGCTCTGTGTGTGCCCTGAGATTTTCTCCTGCCACAAACAGGCAGAAAGCCACACTGTTAGAGCCCAGACAGAGGCCAGCCGCTTGGAACACAGAGTGAGTTGTCTGTAGATTCTCAGCCACGGGAGCGAACGAAGAATTCTCATTGCAGAAGGAAGTCGGCAAAAGCAGTGACTGTAACCCACTCACAGCCCGGACAGACTAAATAATGAAATTACATTCATAAAATTTCAGGTCGAGTGGTCACTGCTCGAATTAGTTCTTTCAAAGATCCTAGCCAGAAGTGGCAGTGGTAATTAAAGGGTTGGACTGGCTCAAATCATCCTGAGCTTGGGGCATGTACAGAGCACATGGTACAGGGCTTGTAGCGCTGGTATGGGTATCATCCCCTTCCCTCAGCAATGGGTGGGCAATCTGAGAGAACAGAAGCCGACCGCTGGCTGGAGTGAACCTTTACTGCGGGGAGGGATGCTCTAGTTTCACTCATTTACTCAGACAAGGCCTTGCTATGCAGCCCAGGCCGATCTCAAACCCACCATGAAAACCAGGTTGGCCTTGAACTCACTGGGTAGCTCAGGCTAGCCTATTTCAGGGATTTTTTTATTAGTATGGGGAAGTGGCTCAGTGGTAGAGCCCCTGCCTAGAATCCCCCAGTGAGGGGCTGGGCAGGCTGATCAGATGGGCACTGCTTCACTCTCATTGTGTTCCCTATACTTGCTGGAAATGTACTTCCTTAGTCAGTTCTGTGTCTATCTTATGTGGCGGTGGCACTTTGGGGAGTGTAATTAGGGTGGGGACACGTGATTGGGGGACCCCATAGCAGGATTGGTGGGTTTGTAATACAGGCCATTCATGCTAGCGCTGTCTTGTCATGTGACATCCTCACAGACACGCTGATTCTCTGACATTGCAAGAGGACCCTTGCCAGGCCGGGTGCCCTGCACTTGGGCGTCCCAGCCTCCAGAACAGGGGTCATTAAATTTCTTCTCTTTGTAAATGACCTAGTCTTGGTCATTTACATTGTTACAGAAACAGAAAACGGACCTAATAGGTAGGAGCCACACTAAGCTGGTGACTCTTCCTTTCTTTGTCCCCGCTCAGTGGGAAGTCACAGCACAGTCAGACCCTCCTTGTTTAAAGGAAGAGGCAATGCTGGTTCTCACCAGGGACACTGCTGAAATGCCTGCTTGGGGAGGGGCAGGGTGGCGCCAGGAGTTCTCCCTCACCTTATCCACAGTGAACTCCACCAGAGCAGGGACCTTTCAGTATGTACCAATCCAGCACTGTTCATAAGAGCCGGTTATGGAATCAGCCTAGTGGCCCATCATCAGATAAAGAAATGTTTTATATATGTATATACATGTACATTTCATAAATATATATGTAGTATTCTGCCAATAAGATAAAATTAAGTCATTTGCAAGAAAATGGATGGAAGTCAAGATATTACATTATGTGAAAAAAAATTCAGCCTCAGAAAAGACAAAGATTACATGTCTTTTGTTCACATTCACAATCTCAATGCATAAAGTGGGGGAGGTAGGGAGTGGGAAGAGAAGCCAGGGTTCTGTACATTTCAGGCAAGTGAGCCACGCCCCCAGGTCCCCACTGGGGGATTCTAGGCAGGGGCTCCACCACTGAGCCACACCCCATCCCCTCACTGGGGGATTCTAGGCAGGGGCTCTACCACTGAGCCACACTCCCAGCCCCTCACTGGGGGATTCTAGGCAGGGGCTCCACCACTGAGCCACACCACCAGCCCCTCACTGGGGGATTCTAGGCAGGGGCTCTACCACTGAGCCACACCCCAGCCCCTCACTGGGGGATTCTAGGCAGGGGCTCCACCACTGAGCCTTACTTTATTCAGGTACATATCTCTTTTGGGGTTGGTTCCAGAACACCCTTCCCTGGATACTCAAATTCTGTAGTATATAAAATGATGCAGCATTTGTATCTATAACCTATATACATCCCATGTATGTTTTTTATCAAGTCTGGCTTATTTAAGATATATAACATAATGTAAATGCTATGTAAATAGTCATTTATACTGAATTGTTTAGGAAATAATGACAAGAAAAAGTTGTACGCGTTCAGCACAAATGCAATTCCCCCCCCCCAAATATTTTCAGTCCACGGTTGGTTGAATCAGAGATTGCAGAACTCATGGCTATCGAGAGCAAACTGTATAATTTACATACCATAAAACTCACCTACTTTACATGCACACTTCAGTGACTTTTAGTAAATTTACAGAGCTGTGCAACCATTACTACAATCCAATTTTAGGGTATTTCCACTGCTCGCCCCAAATCCCTTGTGCCCATTCTGAGTCATTACCCGCCTCCCCCCACCCCCACCCCCATCCCACTTCATTTCCACCCCCAACTCAAGTAACTGCGAGTCCACAGTCGTTCTTCTCTGTAGGTTCCCATCTTCAAGACACTTCCTAGCAGTGTGATGTCTGGCCTTCCCCATCTGGCTTCTTTCTCTTTTGCATCTTCTTTTTTAAAATTTTTTTCTTATTATTCTCTCCCACTTCTGTGTGTGCATATGTGTATTTATGTGTATATGTGTGCGTGAGTGCATGCGTGTGTGCGTGTGCCCACAGAGCCAGAAGAGGGCATCAGAGTGTCTAAAGCGTGAGTTACAGGGCAGTTATGAGCTGCCCCGTGTGAATGTTGGGAACTGAACCTGGGTCCTTGGGAAGAGCAGTACGGACTCTTAGGACTAAGCATCATGTCCTTCTGTTCGTTCATTTGCAGTTCTGGGCATTTGATCCAGGACCTCCTGTGTATTATGCAGCTGCTTTGCCGCTGAGCGAGGTCCCCATACTTTAGCGTAATGGTTTTTGTTTTGTTTTGTTTTGGTTTGGTTTTTTTGGTTTTTCGAAACAGGGTTTCTCTGTGTAGGTTTGGTGCCTTTCCTGGAACTCACGAACTCACAGAGATCCGCCTGGCTCTGCCTCCCGAGTGCTGGGATTAAAGGCGTGCGCCACCACCGCACAGCCTAGCGTAATGTTTTTGAGGCTTAACTCTTCACAGACTGTATGGGCACCGTCTTAGTTACGGTTTGCTGTGATAAAACAACATGACCAAAGCAACCTGGGGAGGAAAGGAGGGTGTATTTTAGCTTACAGCTCTCAGTTCATACCCATCACTTACAGAAGTCAGAGCAGGAACTCAAAGCAGGAATCTGGAGGCAGGAGCTGATGCAGAGGCCACGGAGGGGTGCTGCTTACTGGCTCGCTCCCCATGGCTTGCTCAACCGGCTTTCTTATAGAACCCAAGGCCACCTGACCAGGGGTGGCCCCACCCTCAGTGGGCTGGACCCTCTCATATCAATCATCAATCAAGAAAGTGCACCACACACTTGCCTACAGAAATGTAGTCTTCCCAAATGACTCTGGTGTCAAGTCAACATAGAACTGCCCAGGACAAGCAAGCTGTTTCCTTTGAATATTAATTAATGTTGCATTGTGCAGCATTTTGGCTCACCCACCCACAGGTTGATGACCGTCTAGATTGTCCATGCCCTTTTGTCTATCATATGTAGTGCTGTTGTGCATATTTCCATGCACACCCTTGTGTGAACATGTTTTCATCTCTTTGGGGGAGACGCTTAGGAGGAGAATTGCTAGGCTGTATAAAATGTATGCTGACTTTCAAAGAAATCACCAGCCAGACTCAAACAGCCACATCCAGAAGCGATGGAAGCGGCCCAGTGTCTCCACATTTTCATCAGCACTTGATATGATCCGCCTTTCAAATCGCAGCCGTGCCAGTCAGTGTGAAGTGAGGAGACATTTCAGTCATAATTTGCATTTCTCTAATGACTAACGCTACTGGGTGGATTTGCTTGTGTTTGTTGCCATCTGAATATCTTCTTTAGCAAAATACAGTCTGACACCCATGCAAAAACTGGATTGTCTTTTTATTGAGTTATAGTTCTTTGTTTCCACAGGCCTGTACCGTTAGGTCTGCAAATGACCATTCATCTGCAGCTCATCCTTCTGATTTCTTACTGGCATCTTTGAAGTCCAAAAATTTTTTATCTGAAGAAGTGTGATTCAGCCTGGCAGTGGTGGCTCATGCCTTTAATCCCAGCACTCGGGAGGCAGAGACAGGCAGATCTCTGAGTTTGAGGCCAGCCTGGGCTACAGAGTGAGATCCAGGACAGGCTCCAAAACTACACAGAGAAACCTTGTCTCAGAAAACCAAAAAAAAAAAAAAAGAAGAAGAAGAAGAAGTGCGATTCTTTTACAGATCGTGTTTTTGGTGCTGTGTCCGTGACACCTTTGCCTAGCCTAAGGTCAAAAATATTCAATTTTATATGTTCTTCCAAAAATTTTATAAATTTTTTGTGTATTTTTGTGGTCTATTTTGAGTTATTTGTGTGTGTGTTTCATGTGAACAAATGGCCTGACTTCATCTTTTTCTTTTTAAATTACATCTATTTATTTATGTGCACGCGCGCGCGCGCGCGCGCACACACACACACACACACACATCACAGCACGTGTGTACAGGAGAGATGACAATATAGGAGTCAGTTCTCTTCTTCCACCATATGGATTCCGGGCATCAAACTCAGGTCATCGGCCTTGGCAGCAAGCTCCTTTACCCAGTGAGCCATCATGCTGGACCCTGACTTCACCTTTTTGAGTGTGGCTGTCCTATTTCTCGGGCCCCTTCTTCCTCCAGTAATCTGGTTCAAGCCATGGTTACTTTTTCTTCCTTCACTTCTTCCCTCAGTGACTTTTCTAGGACACCGGACCTGAACTTAACCACCCATCCATCATCCACCCATCCATCCATTATGCACACATGCATGCGTGTGTCCATCCATGGTGTTCTTCCCTGTTGCCCTCTGAGCCATCCCCTTCTGGACAGTGAAGAGCTCCATCCCTGCTCATGGACAAGTCGTTTTCACACTTCCTTTCTTAGACTGCTGTCTCGTCAAGGTCATAGTTGTGGGGTGCCTGACGCACTCTCTAGCTGTGGTGTCACCTGCCTCATCCTGCTGTCTCCAACGTGATCTCAGCCACTGCTGGAGTTGGTAACTATTTGTGGGCAACACGGAGCGCTCTTGCCGAGGCTGCAGCGGTTCTCCCGGAGAGACGGGGTCAGAAAAGAATGCGCTGACTTGTGGCCAGCTTTTGCAATGATAGGATCAGGCCTCAAGGGAGAGTGGATGGACTATAATTTAGCAAATAGAAGACAAGACTTCTCTGGGACTGTCAGCTCTGCATTCCAGCATGCTCCTCGTTGCCTTGGCAACTCAACAGGTTAAACTTCTTCTGGGGCATCAGTGACTGCTCAGGCAGAAGGTGATAGGAGCCATGAAGTGTGCAGATCATCGGCAGGCAGACAACGCTCAGGGTGACCTTCACTTCCCTGGTGGTTTAGCTGGCTCTGTTATGCACCTTCCAACTCCCTACCATCCATCCATAAAGCCCCAGACCCATCCACCACCCACCCACCCATCCATCCCAATATGTATTTGTTGCTCTTCTTCCCGTCCATCCACCATGTCATTGAGCACCTGCTGTGTGCCTTGCCTCCTTCTAGCTTCTTTAGCAAATGTGCAAGTTCCTGCAGCCCAACCAGGAATAATTCTCTGTGGGTCCGGAGGCACCTGGGTAATCTTGGGATCCAGGAAGTCCATAGAGCCTTTCCCTAGCACATGGGTGGACCCACTTAGAAAATAATCTTAAGGTGCAAACATTATAATTGTGTGGGCTTTTTCTCTGTAGACCCTTCTTTTTAAGATTTATTTTTATTATTTTTAATTATATGTCTGGGGGTAGGTATGTACATGTGAGTACAGGCATCTGCAAAGGCCAGAGGTATCAGATCTCCTGAAGTTGGAGTTACAGACAATTGTGAGCTGCATCGTGTGGGTGCTGGGAACCAAACTCAGGTTCTGCGTAAAAGCAACAAGCACTCTTTAACTGCCCAGCCATCTCCCCAGCCCCGAGGTTTTTCCTATGTGGCTGTCACTGTCTTAAACAAATCACACTCCGTAAACTGTCCTTAGTTTTCTGTTGGTTTGAACTACATGGTGGACCTCTTTCTAATCAGCATATGTAGATTGTAGTTTCCTTCCGAATCTGTGTGGTGTTTATTGTAAATCCATACCATTTTGTTTTGTCCTAAATCATTCCCAGTATATAGCCCAGGCTGGTTTTGAACTTGTAATCCTCCAGCTTCCGCCTCTTTAATGATTTACATTAAGTTTGGTTTTGTTTTGTTTTTTTTTTTCTACCCCATGAATTATGTCTATTTCCTGCCACTCATCTGACTCTGTTTGCCCCTTCTGATTACTGTTATAGTTGAGACTTTCCAGATGCTTGGTCACCCTTAGTGACTCTTTCATAGTCATGAGTAGAGCTCCAAATGCCTGATGTAACTTAGAGGGAAGCAAGTTCTTAACTCAAGGTATTGATGTGAGGAGCCTGCCATCTTGCTGGAGAGTTCCAAGAAAGTGTATTAATTAGCTACAGCTGCTCTAACAAAAGCTCCAGGGACCAGGTGACTTTAACAGTACTGGATTCTAGAAGTCCTGGGTCAAGGTGTTAGCTGGGCTGTTTTCTTCTGAGGTCTTTCTCTTTGGCTTGTAGGTACCACCTTATTCTTCTCTCTCTCTCTCTCTCTCTCTCTCTCTCTCTCTCTCTCTCTCTCTCTCTCTCTCTCCTTTCTGTGTGTGTCTTTCTGTCTGTCTATGGGTGTGTGTACTTGAGTGCAGGTGCCCCCCAGAGCCAGAACTACCTAGATCTGGAGTTGCATATGGTTGTGAGCCACCAACGTGGGTGCTGGAATCAAACCTGGGTCCTCTGAAAGAGCAACGCATGCTCTCAACCGCTGAGCCATCCCTCCAGCTCCTCACAGTGTCTTTACCTGGTCTTTCCTGTGTGTCTAAAGTCTATCTTTTTCTTCTACAGACATCAGCCCCTGTGGGACCCGCTCTCACGGCTCCAGCTTAACTGATCTCTTTAAAGGCCTATCTTCAAATACAGTGCAGTGTCAGGTCTGGGGGTTAGGACGCAGTGAGTTAGGGGGGGCACACCACTGAGTCCGTAGCAAGTTTACAATCCCCAGCCTTGGGAAAGGCCTCCGTGTGTAAATGCTGGGGAGGAGCCTGGGGTTCTGATTGTTCCATCTGAAGGCTTCCAGTTAACGCTCTGATTTCATTCCCGCCCCCCCCCCCATCCCAACCTGGAGTCTGCTTGTCTTCTGTAGGTCCTTCGGAGGCAGATCTGGCCAGGTGAGAGGGGAAAACTGCCCGGAGCTTCAAGCCCAGCCGTCCTTCCAGCCAGCTCCCTACCCTGTTACTTCCAAGTCCGCCTCCCTGCATGCTGCGGGTTTAATCTACGTCCACACACAGCCCATAGGCCCGGCCAGTGTGCCCCTCTCGCCCGTGGAAGCTGTTACCACCCTTGATCCTCATTCCGCTTTCCAGAAATGTGTTGGAGTCTATCATCTGCTGCTGTCCCCACTACCGCTGTTTGTCACCGTGGGCTGCTGTCTGTTTTATTCTTTGCTGTGATCATAGAGAGAAGCTGAGATAAATGTATATGTTCAGTCCTCTGTGTTTACCCAGAAGCCTTCTCAAGAAGAGGTAAAAGCTGCAGGCTGCAGAGGAGGGTGAGGAAGCCGGCCCACGCAGGCCAGCCACCAGCTCTTGGGAGTGGAGGAGACGGGAGCTGGTCAGGGCCTGGGCACTTCTCTGTGGCTCCTGAACCCCAGGGGCAACCCGCCCACAGTTCTTGCTGTGCAGGGTGCCTGCTCTTCTGCATTTAGCTGGGTGTCTATTTACCTAGGACTCTATGGCTTCACCCTCCCAAACCCCCAGCTCCTCAGCCTCAAGCTTCCCAGCAAGCCCAGTCTCCTCTCCACATTCCCACCAATGACGTCATAGGTGTGGCTTTCTACAGTCGGGGACCAGGCAGGCAGTGTCTGGCACCTCCCAAATGAACGTGTTTTCCAAACTGTGACTGACGGTGATAAATATTTTTAAAAGCCGTTTACACTTCCCCTGATATAAGACAATTCCTTTTGTCAGCTGGGAATGGGTCAGGTGGAGAACCCCTGATTCTTGGAGGCATGTGACAGGATTGTCCCCAGGCCAGATGGGGATGCCCAGGTGGGGTTGAGTCTTGTCCATCTAGCCACCTGTCCGTGAGGTACGGGGCACCCGTGAGACAACAGATGGGGCTGCTGGCTAAGGCAAGATGATGTATGCTGGGGCTCCTCCAGACTTCCTTCTCTCTCTCTCTTCCAAGGCTTTGGGGCTCTTGCTAGGAAAGTGTGCATTGTGTCTGAGGATCCACCCCCACTTGAGGCTCCTGCTCCTGTGGCTGGAGCTCCCTGACAATTGTTCTCTGGGAAGAGTGAGAGACAAGTGCTTTGGAGAGAGCATAAACAGCCAGGCATGGTGGCACATATTTGTCATGCCGCACTCCAGAGCCTGAGGGTGGAGGGTGGAGAGGCCAGCCTGAGCTACATAACAAGTTCAAAATCAGCCTGG
>CABHPH010137724.1:0-42702 GCA_902168325.1 Peromyscus nudipes
TAGGAAGAAGGCGCCTCGCTGCTGTGCGACAGCGCTTCTCTTCCTCCCCAAAGAGGAAGAAGAGTTTTGCCAGCTAATTAGACTGCAGTGCTTACAGGTATGTTCCAGCCTTCAGGTCAGCTAAGACTAGTGTGTCGTGACCAGCTCTGTAAGAATCTATTTTAGGGTCCTGGAGACACTGGATCCGGATATAACTTGCTGAGACCTTAGAGATGTCACCCAAATGATTTTGTTCAAACAGCTTCAAAACCTGCTGCTCACTTCACTTGGGTAAATACTGACGTTAAAGCGTCCAAACCTAAGCCCTAACCCCACACACAAAAACGTTCTCCAAATAGGGCTTTTTCATCTCAGTCAGTGGCTGTTCCATGCCCTTAAAGGCCAAAATCTTAAAGTGATGTCTGCCTTTTTCCCAGCCCATGTCCCATCTGCTCAAAATCTGATTGGTCCTGGCTTCAAAATAGGTCTCTAACCCACCTACTTTTCATCATCTCTACCTGTCCCCTATCTGATGACATCACTTCCACCGCCAGAACAATCCTATCCAGAGGTTCCCTCCCTGTGGTGTTTACTGTAATCGATTTATATGGGCTCTAGAATTACCTGAGAGAAACGCCTCTGGCCTGTCTGTGAAGATTGTCTTGATTGTGTTAATTAGTATGAGAAGACTCATCTTAATTGTGGGTAGAACCACTCACTCCCTAGGCAGAGGATCCTAGACAATACAAATCAGTGGAAATGAGCTCTCGGCTTTTGACTATGGATGTAATGACACCAGTTCTCTCGATCTTCTGTCCACTATGATGTACGTCCCTGCTATGGTGACCTATAACCTGGAACTGTAAGTCAAATAATAAACTCTTTACCGCTCAAATTCCTTTGTCAGAATATTTTATCACAGCAAAGAGAAAAGAAACTAAGACATTCCCCATTTCATTTAGGATGAAATCACAAAAAAAAACTCTCCCTGCTGGCCTTCAATAACCTTGAAAAGGCTGAGCACACTCATGGTCCCTTCCTCCAAGTGCCATAACCTCAATGAAACCTGCTTAAAGCTATAAACCCCCTCTGACACACCCAGTCTCCCTGAGCCTGCTATTTTCCCCACAGCTTTTACCATTTTTCACGTGACTTTATCTTTTAAAATATATTCTGCCCTCTTTCTCTCTACCCTCCAGACATACTGTAACCCTCAATACAGGAGTTGTTTCTGTTGTTTAAAAATGAGCAATAGCTGACAGTCAGTAAATTCTCACATGTTTTCTGCAGAAATAAATGTCCCCAGATTGCACACTTCTCAGAAGCAGAGACAGTGGCTCTCCTGTTCATTGTTATGTATGTCCCTAGTGCTTATCACAACACCTGGCACTAACTGAAATTGCACTTTTTAAAGCTGATGGGTGCCCCCAAGTCCTAATACACCTGTGTTGAATGGGTTCTGCTATCCTCCAGTACTGAAAGTCCCAGTTCGTGTGAGCACCTAGACAAGCCAGAAAAGAAGGTATGTGGTACAGCATGTCTGTTCATTTCCTCAAGTTTATGGAGCCAAAAGGAGACTGTAAACAAAGTGACTGGCTCCTGCCCACACCCAAAAGAATAGCAAGAGAGAAAACCAGTTACCAGGAGGAGTTATAAGTGAAACCAAAAGACAGCGAGCAGTTCATAGACATATTGCCGAGGAGAAAGGAGCTGGCTCAGAATTTATGTCTGGCTTTAGAGGGGAGAGAAAAAAACACTAGGTATTCCCTAGACTAGACTTGAATTCCTGTTTGCCACCTTCATGGTCTTGAAGTTCTTCTGAGGATAATTGCAGAGGGTGAGAGCAGGAAGGGTTAAGTGTGGTGGGCTGTAGACCTCGTGTCTTTGTAGGTAGGCACACTAACACAAATTGATCGGTATCTGTCTAGCCTATGACAACCCCATGAACCAAGAGACTATTTGTGCACGTTTTACTGTTTTCCAAGACTGAGGTTTTCAGAAGGCAAGTTCACTGCCCAAAGTTCTTGAGCTCATACGTGATGAAAATTACAAAATCATCTGGCATTAGGATGTTCTTAGCTCTCACACACAAAACCAACAAGTTCTTGTTGCACGAATCCTAAATGGTCACATAATAAAAACCCAGAGCCAGATATTGGGGTAAATGCTGAAAGATCAGAGGAAACAAGCCACAGCCACTTCTCACCTCACCAACTCTTCAGCCAATCCTGTCTCCATAAATCCTTGGACTGAATGCCTCTGCGTCCTCAGCGGAAAGGGCCTCTAGTTCCTGTCTCCTCACGCCTTATATACCTTTCTCTGCCCAGCCATTTCACCAGTCTCAGCCTCCTTAGTTCTGGGATTAATGGCGTGTGCTGGAGTTAAAAACATGTGCCACCACTGCCTGGCTCTGTTTCTCTCCCAGTGTGACCTTGAACTCACAGAGATCCAGACAAATCTCTGCCTCCCGAGTGCCTTGGCGCATGCCTTTAATCCCAGCACTCGGAAGGCAGAGCCAGGCGGATCTTTGTGAGTTCAAGGCCAGCCTGGGCTACAGAGTGAGTTCCAAGAAAGGCGCAAAGCTACACAGAGAAACCCGGGGTGGGGGGGTGCCACCAAGTGCCTGACCTCTATGTTTAACTCTGTGGCTGGCTCTGTCCTCTGATCTTGAGGCAAGTTTTATTAGAATACAACAAAATATCACCACAGGTTCTAGGTAAGGGCCCTTGAAGTGGCTTCATCCAAACTGCTAGCCTGCTCAGTGGAAAGAAGGAAGTGACTGGTTGTAGGGTTTGAATTCAGCTCAGATGGGTCTTGGATGGAAATAGAAACAGGAAGTGTGTGAAAGCATTATAAATTGAATTGTGCCTACCCCACCCCACCCCCCCAAAAAAATCATAGATTATTCCCAGTTCCTCTGATCTTATTTGGGCATGTGATTAATTAAAATGAATCCTTTCAGAACAGACAGGTTTCTATTCCAATATGACTAATTTTAAAAGGAATCTGGGCACACGGTGTGTACAGGAAGAATGCCATGAGAGCATGGAGACAGAGATCAGAAGGACGCATCTGCAAGGCAAGCACAAAGATTGCCAGGAGCCACACAGAGCCAAGAAAGAAGTGTGACCAGATTCTCCCTCAAGGAAAAAATTAAGTGACCCCATAGATACCTTGATCTTACATGTTCAGATTCCAAAAGTTTGGGATGATAAGTTCCTGGGTTTTGAGCCACCAATTTATGGCAGTCTGTTATAAAAGTTCTAGAAAACTAGCATAAAGCGAGTTCTAAAAGTCCAAATGTGTGCTTTGTAGACTGGTGTTGGGCCGCCCTCCGTTCGCTCCAATAACCGTGCTGTCCATGGAGCCCAGCTGTCACTCGCGCTCCCCTTTTCCTTTCAGTCTGTGTGGTCCAGGTGAGACATTTGAACCCCAGGGAGTGCTGTGTGACCCAGAAGCAAACCCACAGTAACAGGTGCAGCGATTGCTGAGGGACCGATACCAAACAGTGAGGTTTGCATGATGAGGCTGGAATGGGACCTTGCTCTCCTCTGCCGGGCAACAGCAGAGACTGTCCTCCTGAGCTGCTGGCTCCTGAGCTGCTGCTGGCTGTGCATGAGACCTTGCGATGGTACAAAAGCAGCAGAAGGACCAAGGGTAGAAGAGAGAAACAGACCACATAACAGCACCTGAGCCCTGAGTCTTGCTGGGCCTTGGACCACATCTCCCATTACACCTTTCAGATGTCAGCCAAAAAATTTCCTCTTGTTCTTAAGTCGTTTTGACATGGGTTTTCTGTCACTTTTAATTAAAAGACTCCTTACTGAATCATTTAAATTATCACTTGCACAGTTGGATCTTATGCATGACTAATTACAGCTTTATTAATAATTGTGTACTAACAAATGAAAAAATATTATAAAACAATATAATATCCCATTTTTACAACACATAGCTGTGGATTTAGATAAAAACTGTTATAGCGCAAATGCTTTTTCAGAATAAAAGCAAAATGATCTCTAGTGTCTTGGAGCTTATCTTGGGACGGCAGAAACTAAAACAGTTTCTGTTTTCCCTGTTTTCTTGTCTTTCTTTCTTTTTTGTTGTTGTTTCTTTCTTTTGTTTCTTGGGGTTTTTCTCTATATCTGGCTAGGAAGATAGTTCATAGAGTAAAGAAATCCACCTCAAAGCTAGACAGCTTGCGTTTGACCCCTGGGCCCCGCCTGATGGAAGGAAAAAAATGAACCCTTCTTAGTTGTTCTCTGACCTCCACACACACCCAGTGGCGCATACTCACACCTACACAGACTTTTTTTTTGTAAGTAAAAGGTTGGGAATTTAGCTCAGTGGCAGAGTGTTTGCCTTGCATGCACAAGGCCCTGAGTTCAATCTCCATTGCTGCCAAAAAAAGAAAATATATATATATAAGTACTCCTCATTCTGCCTTTCTCTTTGGGAGGCAAAGCGAGAGAAATTTTTATCTTCCAAACCTAAGCATTCCAATAAATAGTGATTCTTCAGGACTCGAGTTAATAACAGGTTAATATCCCGACTACGTACTGATGGGGGCTATGGCAAAAATTCCTTCAGTAAACTCCAACCTGAAGGGACTTTGAAAGTAAAATCCTTGCAGTAGATCAAATGAAAATACAGCTTCTGAGAAGATTTTTAACTTTTCCAAATGTTTCTATGTGCTCTAATGAAATTGATAGCTATAGGAGCTATGATGAGTGAGGTCCTCACAAACTGATATAATATGCATCTCTCTCTCTCTCTCTCTCTCTCTCTCTCTCTCTCTCTCTCTCTCTCTAAACTTAACTAAAAGATAGGCTTATGGTTACACCCTAGAGAGGAATGGGAGAAGAAAGCCAACTTTCAGAATTGTAGAGTCTGCCAAAACAATGTACTGTAAATTAAGGGTGGGAGAGCGCATTTGGCTCAGTTCACAATCTACTCACCCTTTGTCTTCAGTGAAAACTGAACTCAGACCTTTTGATATCTGAGTTCCATTTGCTCTTGGCAAAGCTCAGTTCTCTGGTTCAAATAAAAAAATTTTTTAAACCTTATGAGGCCCACAGGGTTTCTTGGACATCAAATGGTGGTTGCGAAAACAGTATTTTGATGAGCTAAGTGTGACTGAATCCCAAACATACAGAGTACATACAGAGTAAGGATTTTCTAGAGCACAGAGACCCTCCCATGCTGCTGGGGGGGAAGGCTGGGGGCAGTATGCTGCCTGTCTCTCCCTCTAAGGGGTATCCTTCTTTACAGTGTTTTATCCTCTTCTCAAGAAGCCTTCGGGTGGAGGGAGGAAAGCCTTTGCCAAATAGGAAGGGAAGCGAGCATGATGTTGATTTCTCACAGTCCTTTTCTGGTTACACTTAAACACATGGCTATGGCAGAGGAGGAGGTCAGGAGACAATCTCTAGCCCGGTTCTGCCACTAAATGGTAGAATGTCTTTAACTCAGGCACAACCCCTCTCTTCCCTGATTCCCTAAGCTTCTATGCAGCTATCAGGACCTATGCAGAAAATCTGAAGTTGGGAGATATGCTCTGTGAGGCCTTCACTGGATTCTTTTGTAACAGCTTTATTGGGGAAATATTCACATACCATACAATTAGCCTGTTTACAGTGTACAGCTCAGTGGGTTTGGGATAATCACAGCCATCACCACAATCAATTTTAGGCAATTTTCTTCATCTCAGAAAGAAATCCATGCCCTTTGTATTCACTCTCCACCCCTTATCCTCATCTTCCATACCCTAGGGAACTACTAATCTTTCTGTCTGAGTAAACTTGTCTCTTCTAGAAACTGTATATAAATGATATTGGATATTGGAGTTTTTGACTGGCCCTTTTCAGTTAATATGTCGTTTTTAAGATTGGGGGTTTTGGTTTGGTTTTTGTGGTTTTTATTGTTGTTGCTGCTGGTGGTGGTGGTGTTTTGTTTTGGGGGTTTTGTTTGTTGTTTTGTTTTTCAAGACAGGGTTTCTCTGTGTAGCCCTGGTTGTCCTAGAACTCACTCTGTAGACCAGGCTGGCCTCAAACTCAGAGATCCACCTGCCTCTTCTTCCCAAGCACTGGGATTAAAAGTACATGCTACCACTTTGTAAAAAAGCTTTGTTTTTTTTTATAATTTATTTATTTTTATTTTATGTGCATTGGCGTTTTGTCTCCATGAATGTCTGTGTGAAGGTGTCAGATCTTGGCATTACAGACGGTCGTGAGCTGCCATGTGGATGCTGAGAATTGAACCTGTGTCCTCTGGAAAAACAATCAGTGCTCTTAACCACTGAGCCATCTCTCATAGCCTCCCAGCTTTGTTTTTTATTTTTAATTGCTTGTATTGTGAGTGTCTGTGTGGGGATATGTATATGTGAGTGCAAGTGCCCTTGAAAGCCAGAAGAGGGCATCAGACCCCCTGGAGCTGGACTTTCAGGTGCTTGGGAACACCCTAAAATGGCATTTTAAAGTTGATCCATGTTGTAGCATGTACCAGGACTTGATTCCTTTTTATTTCCAAATGCTCTAATAATATCCCATATAATGGAGGATTATCTTTCACCAGTGACTGAACATTTGTGATGTTCCCTGCTGTGGGATGGTCTGTATGTCAAATTGCTCTGATTGGTCAATAAATAAAACACTGATTGGCCAGTGGCCAGGCAGGAAGTAGGCGGGACAAGGAGGGAGAAGAATTCCAGGAAGTGGAAGGCTGAGGCAGAGACACTGCCAGCCGCCGCCATGGCAAGCAGCATGTGAAGATGCCGGTAAGCCACAAGCCACGTAGCAAGGTATAGATTTATAGAAATGGATTAATTTAAGATGTAAGAACTAGATAGCAAGAAGCCTGCCACGACCATACAATTTGTAAGCAATATAAGTCTCTGTGTTTACTTGGTTGGGTCTGAGTGGCTGTGGGACTGGCAGGTGACAGAGATTTGTCCTGACTGTGGGCCAGGCAGGAAAACTCTAGCTACAGTTCCCACTTTGGGGGTACATGAATATAGAGGTTTGAATGAGCTCAGATGTCTGAATGCTTCAGTACCCAGTTGGTGGAGCTGTTTAGATAAGGAAATGTCACCGGGGGCAGGCTTTAAGATTTCAAAGCCTCACGCCAGAGCCTTCCCCCTGCTTCCTGCGTGCAGTTTATGAGCTCTCTGCTTGCTCCTCCAGCCATCGTGCCTGCCACTTCCCAGCCACGATGGACTCCAATCGTCTGGTACCCTCAGCCCAAACAAACTCTTTCTTCTATGTATTGCCTCCTCGGTCATGATGTTTTATCACAGCAATGGAGAAGTAACTACTACAATGAGCAATGCTGGTGTTGAAGTTCATTTACAGCCTTCATTTGCACATATATTTGCTTGTTTTGTGTAGGTAGCTAGGAGGTAAAGTGTTAATCACACAACCATTCCATTTAACCCTTTGAGGAACTGCTACTGTGTTTTCAAGGATGACTGACTGGGTCATCTCCCATTCCCAGCATCACTGTGAGGCCCCAGTCACTGTCCTCACCTCACTTACTATTGTCTTTCTTTTCTAGCCATCCTGGTGGGTATGAAGTAGAATCTCACTGTGGTTTGGGTTTCTATTTTCCTGACACTAATGACATTTAGCATTTTTTTTTTTATGTTCTTATTACATTTGTGTGTCTCAACAGGATGATGAGTCTTTTTGGACCCTTTTCCAATTTTAAATTCAGGTTATTTATCATTGTTATTGTTGTCAGTATTGTTGAACTATAAGCATTCTTTATATATTCTAGATGCAAATCTCTTATCAAGTGTATGATTTGCAAATAATTTGCCCCCTTAAATTGCTGTAGGTCATTGCATTTCAAATTCTGCTGAGGAGCTAGCGATGACTCAGTGGTTAAGAGCACTTGCTGTTCTTGCAGATAACCTGGGTTTGGTTCCTAGCACCCACCTGAGGTAGCTCATAACCACCTTGAGTCCAGTTCCAGGGGATCTAATGCCCCCTTCTGGCCTCCACAGACTCCTGCATGCACATGGAGCACATATGTACATACACATAAAATAAGATTAATAAATAAAACTTTAAATTCCTATTACATGGCAACACTTTAAAAGGAAGATGTCAGTATGTAAACATCCCTATGTTCACTTTCATTTGAAAACTCATGTTGCTTAGGAGCCTCCACCCTTCATTCCGTTCAGTCACAGGCAGCACACAGGGAGGGAGCAGCCCCTCCCCCAGAGATGAGGTAGACAGCCCTCCATCTGGGAAGCGGACTGCCATTCTCTACCTGCCCAACATCTGATTTGTGACCCCTCTTCCCAGAGAACCTAACAAAACGTGGCCTGGGTTTCAACCCCACTGAAGTTGTCCTTGCAATCGAATTAAACAGCTTCTTGCCAGAATGTTGTCACCTTTGGCACTTGAACAAACTTCCTCCCAACTTAACACCAACTAGCAAGTCCTCCACTCTAGCTATTTTGCAATTTTGGTTTTTCAAGTCCTGGGGCAAGTCAGTGGGACTTGGCAGAACTCTGGCAGTTCTGCCAGTACTGATGTCATGAGTGTCCCCTGCCATATGCATTCTCATTACTAACTCAAACCAGCCAAACAAACAAATGGAGCCAAAAAAACAGACCAACAGGCTGCTCGAGCTTCAAAACACTGCATTAAAATACTCAGAAAAAATAAAACAGTTTAATGCTTAGGCCCACATCCAAGAATGAAAATCACCATTTCTCATTCTTAACCATCACTTGCCCTGGTCACAGTTTGCCTGATAAAAGGCCTGTCTTGAAATAAACTAGGTGCCCCTAAATATATATGTTAGAGAAATAGTTGTTTGTATGGTATGTTTGCACGTGGGGTGAGCACATGGTGGGGTACACCCATACATGTACATGGAAGCCAGAGGAGGATACTGAGTGCACCATCACTCTTCACCTTATTCCCTTGAGACAGTCTCCCTGAACCTAGAGCTAAACTGGCAGTTACAAACCCAGACAGTCTCCCGTCTCTGCTCCCTACAGCATTGGGTTACAAGGTGGGCAGGAAGCCATGCCCATCTCTTTATGTGGATGCTAGGCATTTGAGCTGCAAGCATTCTCATCCCTGAACCATGTGCCCAGGTTCCTTATTCATAATGTTCCTATTCCTGTTTCTCACCAGCCTTTATCTTTTTACCTCTTGCTTCCCTTAAATATTCTTTTTCATTTAAACAGCTTTGTTGGGATATAGTTCAGATACCTTAAATGCGTCCACTAAAAGACTACATTTTGGTGGGGTTTGTGTGTTTGCAGAATTGCACATGCATCACCACAGTCCATTTTGGACATTTTTATCACCAGGCAAAGAAACGTCATATCCTTTAGCATAACTCATTTCCTTCACTCTTCCCAGCCTTGAGTGTTCCCCACTCTGTTACTTCATATGAACATATGCCACTCTGGCCAGCTTCTTTCACTTAGCACAATGTTCTCAGGATTGATCTATGATGTAGCACGGACCACAACTTCTTTTATTGCAGAATAATCCATTTAATAGGAATGCCACTTTTTGTGGGGGTTTGTTTCATTTTATTGTTGTTTTTGTGTGTGTGGTATGTGTACACTGGTGCGTATATGCCAAAACATGTGTATGGATATCAGAGGACAACTTTTGGAGTCAGTTTTCTCCTTCTGCTCTGGGTTCTGGGTATCGAAATTAGGTCTTCAGATGTGTGCAGCAAATGCTTTTACCCACTAAGCCATCTCAGCACTCCTGATTTTACTGTATTTTTGGGAAACAGGATCTTGCTGTATAGCCTCAGATGCACTCAGATGCACTGTATACCTCAAAGTGACCTCAAATTCACAATCCTGCTTTAGCCTCCCATGTGTTGGGATTACAGATGTGCACCACCACACCGAGCCACATTTTATCTATTCATTCAAATAGACCCTAGAGATTTTCTACTTTGGGAGCACTGTAAATAATGCTGCTGTAAACATTTGGGCATAACACATTCTAAAAACACATGTCTCACTAAGGATAGAATTGCTTGATTGTGTTGTAATGCTGTGCTTAATATTTTGAAGAACTGACCAACTTTTTAAGAGTGACTGCTCTGCTTTGCATTTCCAGAAGCTTATGGCTAAGGGTTCAGTCTCCTCTGAATCATTGCTATTCTTGTCATGCTTTGTTAATATGGATTCCATCCTTCCGTCCACTCTCCCCAGATTTCAGATGAAATTCCTGATGGTATTTGCCATTGGGGAATCATAGTAGCATTTAATTTTGGGGTGACCGTTATTTAGCCTCTACTTCTAGGAAATCTATTGGGGGGAAAACAGCCTTCAGGGACTTCTTTACAATTTACAACCAATTACGTTTCCACAGTGCAGCATAAGCCTGCAATTCTAAGTACCTAGTCTGAGTACATTAAATACAAACAAAATAGAGCTAAATTCAAGCCGTGGACATGGAATTTTGGAAGTAGAAGAAATCCTAAGGATTCATTCACCAACAGTTTCGTTTCATAGATAATAGATTCTTAAATCAAACCAAGAGACTCATGTGAGCACAGCTATTTATTATAGAATAAGACTGAAACCTGATCATATCAGTTCACACTGAAGTCCCAGACAGCTCTGCTCAGCAAACACAGGAGCAGTAATAATTTCCAGAGCAAGGGCAATATACATGCACACACACACAACAAAGTTCATAAATATTCAGGCATAGCACATTCTAAAACTGAAAAGAAAAGCTGGAGCTGATTCTAGCCAATTGTATTGAATGCATGTTAAGATTTTGCTTGGGGGATGCAAGAGCTGGCTCTGCCTTTAGGAACACTTAGCACTCTAGGAGCACTTAACACTCTTGCAGAGGACCTGAATTCAATTCCCATATGGCCACAAACCATGGTCTGTAAAGTCAGCTCCAGGAAAACCATCGCCCTCTTCTGGCCTCGTCTGGTGCTGCACTCACATGCACATACACACAGATACATACACATACATATAATTTAAAACTCAATCTTTAGCTGGGCGGTGGTGGCGCACACCTTTAATCCCAGCACTTGGGAGGCAGAGCCAGGCAGATCTCTGTGAGTTTGAGGCCAGCCTGGTGTACAGAGTAAGATCCAGGACAGGCATCAAAACTACACAGAGAAACCCTGTCTCAAACAAACAAACAAACCTCAATCTTTAAGAAGGCTTTGCTTAAATTGTTGCTACTATGGTTTGGGTATGATTTATTCCTCCAGAGGAGCTAAGAGATTGTGTGCTAAGAGGTTGTGTGACCTTTAAGAGAGAGACTCTATTAGAGATTTGATAGGTCGTTAGGTAAACCTGTGTTGGTAGGGATGAAGATAGCTCTCCTGGGACCCTGAGGAGTTCCCATAACAGCTAGTTGCTATAAGAGGGAACCTGACTCTCCCTACTTTCCTGCTTCCTGTCTCACCACACATTCCCATCTTGCACACCTTCCTGCTGATGTGATACATCACCTACAGGTCTTCCGGACAGCTGAGCAAAGGTCAGCATGTCCTCCAGCCTCTGGAACTATAAGAAAAACAAAACTCTGTTTCTTTATTGGAAAACACAGCTTTGTGTATTTTGTTATAGAAATGGAAATTTGGCTAATACAGCTTGTCCATTCAGATAACAAAGAGACTTCATACACACATCCAAAATATTCATTGACATCAAGCCTATGGCTACTGTTTAAATTTTGCAACACCCACACATGATGGTGCATTTCTGTAATCCTATCACTTAGAGGTTGGAAGCAGAAAAATCAAGAGTTCAAGGTCATCACCAGCTACACACTGAGGTTGAGGTTGATTTGGGCTTTATAAGACTCTGTTTCAAAATGAAGAGTCAGCTAGAGAAGAGTAATACAGTCCAGGGTTGGCCCAATGGGCTCGTGTATTGTCCTTCACGCCCACCTGTTTCCTGAAAGGATCTGAACACTTACCCCAGATGACTGGGACATATGTGATGTGTTGGTACATGTGCTGACTGCAGTACTTTGACCATACAGAGCTCTAGGAGAGAGGGGGAAACAGAGAAGGAAGCAAAGTAGGATAGAGGGAGACAGAAAGAAAGATATGTTCAGTCACCATGGGCAACAGATCTTTGCCTACGTGCAGGCTTGTCAGAGAAACAGCCGGGGGCGGGGGTGTTAGTGGGGCCTCCCTTTGGCCTACATTCACAAAAACCAAGCAGCAGACACAGCAAGACTTCTGCAGAGAAATAAAGACAGCATATTGCCCAAGTTCCCTTAAGGGAAGGTCTGGGAACAGTGTGCATTCTTTGAACTGAAACCCTTCACCTCCTCTCCTGCAAGAAGCTGGCTGTGTTTCCAGAAAGTGCTCTGCTGTGTAGCACAATCAGCTCTCACCGTCACTAACTGGTGACCTAGGCCATGGTAGGCCAGAGTCCGGGAGGACTCCAGATCCTGTGGAGTGCAGCAGTGCACAAACCAAAGACAGCTGCCGGCCGGTCCCTCACACTCCTGTCGTCACAGGGAGGGTGAAAGGAATGCTGCCCATCATCAGCTTTCTTTTGGTCCTAGGAAGTGCCCAAAGCTCGGCCTTCAGTGAGAGGAGTTCCAAATGCCAGAATGCCTGGAAGGCTTCTAGCTTGTGGCTGTTTCGGAAACTTTGTTTCCTCTCTCAATGAAGCGAGGGAAGGAAAGCCCAACTCCAAAGGCTGTTCTAAAGACCAAAAAAAGAAAAGCACTTTACACTGTCTGGGGTACAGACAGAACTCTGTTCCCACAAGGCATTTTAAAAAATCTCAAATCTCTACGTCTTCGTAAATCATATGCTGTCACAGCAGGAGGAGTCTTTTGAGACCATCTATTCCACTGAACTTATAAGACAAGCAGTTTGCTCTCCCATGACATGAGGTGATGGCCCTGATCAGTGTGTGGTCCCATCAGTCTAAGGTTCTGTCAATGCCCTCATTGTAGAAGCACAGCACACCTGCACACACCAGAGTAGATTTGCCCCTCACCCCGGGGGCGGGAGGTCTTGCTATTATGCTAAGCAGTCACCTTTCCCACAGCGTGGGCTCACTATCCAAACCAACTTCAGAGGCCCCTGGATGAGACTGGGAGGCACATGAGCTCAGAACACACATGGGGGAACAAAGCAAGATCTACAGTCTGTACTCTTTCTCTCTACAAGCCGAGTGTGTGAGGAGCAGGACAGGCAGCTCCCGGTTAGGAGGCAGGGCAGCTGTGAAAACAACCTGTGCCCAGCTCTAGCACAAAGGGGCCCCAGCAGCTTCTCAGCCCAGGGAGGAACTCCCAGCCCAAACAGAGAGAGCAAAACAAAAGCTGCTGTTGTGTGACCTCAGCACAACCAGGTCACCCCTCCTTCCTTTGAAGTTAAGTGGGATAGAAATCATGTGGGTGTAAAGCAATGGGGAAAAGTAACATTAAAAAAAAAAAAGATTTTCTTGCAGTTGGGCAGATGATTCAGTGGATAAAGCACTTGTCAGGAAAGCCTGAGAACCAGAGTTCAAATGCCCAGAACCCACACAAAAGCCAGGTAGGCATGGTGACCCTCCTATAATCCTAATGCTCTAGAGACAGAGATGAGGGACCCCTGGAGCAAGCTCGCTAGCTAGACTAGTCATATGGATGCATTCTGGGCCAAGTGAAAGGCCCTGACCCAGTGAATAAGATGGAGAGTGGCCAAGAAAGACTCTCCACATCAGTTCCCACCCCCACACAGAGGTGCACCCACGCGTGAACATGCACATATATACATGTAAAAAAAAATGTTCTCTCACATACCTGGCAGCTGAAAGTGGTCATAAACTTTCTAAGTAAGTTAAGGATATACTGACAGATAAATGGAAAAAGAAACTGTGGCACTATGTACAGATATAGTATAATATCATTCAGTCTTTTAAAAGGACGTTTTTCCATTTGCAACAATACAGATGAACTCAGAGGACATGACCAGACATGAAAGAAAAATACTACATGCTCAATAATATCCAGAATCTGAAAGTAAAAGAAAATACACATAGAAACAGAATAAAATGGTAGTTATGGGGAGCGGGTAGATATAGCAGGTGGGAAAGAAAAGAGAGAAATGTATGTCAAAGGCATTACAAAGCAGATCTTGGGGGTGAGTAAACTAAAAGGCGCAATCCAAAGTCCGAGGACTGTCTTAGATACATTTCTATTACTGTGATAAAGCACCATGACCAAGGCATGTTATAGAAGGAAGGGTTTGTTTTGGGTTTATAGTTCCAAAGGGATAAAATTTCATCACCATCACAACCAGGAAGTGTGGCAGCATTAGGCACAGCAGCGGGAACAGCAGAGAGCTCATACCACCAACTGCAAGCAGGAAGCATGGAGATCACACTGGGAATAATGTAAGGCTTTGAAACCTCAGCCCCCTTCCCCATGACATACTTCCTCTAACAAGATCACACCTCCTAAGCCTCCCCAAACAGCCACCAACCGGGGGCCAAGCATTCAAATGCCCAGACTATGCAGGAATATTTATTCAAACGACCACAAGGACAATATGTACAATGTACCAAAATACCAAGCAGGGCTCTTTATTAAGTATAAATATGGCTTAGGCTTGTCCCACAAGTTCTTACAACTTAAATTAATCCATTTCTATTCATCTGCATGTTGCCACATGAATGCCACATATGGCTTTTACCTTTCCTCATGCATGTCTGTTCTCTCTCTGCACCTGGCTGGTGATGCCACCTTTCTTCTTCCCAGAGCTCTCTGTCCCCAGAAGTCCCTCCTAACCTCTTCCTGCCTAGCTAATGGCCATTCAGCTCTTTATTAAACCAGTCACGGTGACACATCTTCACACAGTGTGAAGGGATTTTCCACAACACTTCAGTCTGTCTGAGTTCATATGCATCCCAGCCCTGTTGTGTCTAACAGGCCTTGATTCCTAAGTGTCCTCCATCCCTTCTAGGTCTTATACTTTCCAGTCTTGTCTGCAGGGTTCCCTGAGCTCTGAGGAGAGGGGTTTGATGGAGACATCCCTTTTAGGGTTGCGTGTTCCAAGGTCTCATTCTCTGCATAATATCTGGCTGTGGTCTCTGTATTTGTTCCCATCTACTATAGGAGGAAGCATCTCTGATGATGGCAGAGCAAGTGCTGACCTATGAGTTGTTAGAAGTCACTTTATTGCTACATTCTATTGGTGAAATTACTAAGGCCACTCCACGTAGTTAAAAGGAAGATTTATTTAGTGGGTAACTTACAAATGAAGGGATAGTTAGGTGGCGGGTTCTGGAAAAGACGCAGCACAGTCCGGCGGTGTTCTCTGGAGAAAACTCCTCGGTCTACCTCTCGTGTCCAGGTCCAGCAAACAAGAGACCACTGCACGTCCCGATCTCAGGTCTTCAGGCCCTCCCTTGGCCCCACCTTGTAGGCCTGATAGTTACCGAAGCCTCAATGGGGGTTGGAACTTCCAGACCAAATCTGGAATGGCTACCCACTACAACATTCCTTTAGAAAACCAGTAGTATTTGGTTTTACCCAAAGTCCCTGACCATCTGGTCTCAGGTTCTTAGCCACCCAAGCAGCGCTGGGTATCCCACCTCATGGAGTGGACCTTAACTCAAATCACATATTGGTTGGTTACTCCCAAGCTTCGTGCCGTCATCACACCATCACATCTTGCAAGCAGGTCACTCTTGTAAATAAAGGGTTTTCACCTTTCTCCTTTGGTAGCATGCCGAGCACCTTCCAGCACCGTGAACACTAGTCAGTAGGGGAAAAGACTGTGTAGGCAGCAGCTTGACTTCTCTGTGTTCAATGTGCTAGGTGCTATCTTCAGCAACAGGGCCTTACTGTCAGTTTGTGGAGAGCAACCGATAGCCTAAGAAACAGCCTGGGTTGTTTAGGGGTACCCATGACCAACAACTCAATTATATGTAACCCATTTCCGGTACTGGAAGCTTCATTTGGCAACAAGAGATGTCCAGTTGGGCCTCTGTCTCCTCGTTATTTGGCAATTTCATTTAGATCCCCTTGATATATGTATAATAAGAAGCCTCTACTACACAAGGTTTCCAAACAGCTCCTCAAATGGCCCTTAGTTTTAGCTGTCCCTCAACCCATATTTCCTTCCTCTCACCCCTCTTCACTTCCTCTCCCCATTTGATTCTCCCATCCCAGTTCCCTACCTCCATCCATCCATAAGTATCTATTCTATTCCCCCTTCCTAGGACAATGCATCCCCTGCCCACCTGTGGTCCCTTACTCTCTATCTAACCTCTGTGGTTATATAGATTGTAGCTTGCTTATCAATGACTAACAGCTAACTTCCACATATAAGAGAACACGTACCATATTTGTCTTTCTGGATCTGGGATACCTCACTTGGGATTTTTTTTTCCTAGTTTAATTCATTCACCTGAAAATTTCATGATTTCATTTTTTTTAACAGCTGAGCAATACTTTATTGTGTAAATGTACCATATTTTTTTTATCCATTCATTCATCAATGGACATCTAGGTTATTTCCAATTTATGGCTATTATTAATAGAGCAGCAATAAACATGGTTGACCAAGTGTCTCTGTAGTAGGATGAAGCATCCTTTGAGTATATTCTCCAGTGTAGTATAGCTAGGTTTGGGGGTAGATCAGTTCCCATCTTCCTGAGGAACAACCACACTGATTTCCATAGGGGTGTACAACTTTACACTCCCAGCAGCAATGGATGAGTGTTCTCCTTCTTCCACATCCTTGCCAGCAAGAGCTGTCATTTGTTCTATTGATCTTGGCCATTCTGATGGGTACAAGATGAAATCTCAAAGTAGTTTTGAGTTGCATTTCCCCAATGACTAAGGATATTGAACATTTAAGTGTTACTCAGACATTTGCCTTTCCTCTTTCGAGAATTCTCTGTTTAGATCTGTGCCCCATCTTTAAATAGGGTTATTTGTTTCCTTCATGTCCAGTGTTTGTTTGTTTGTTTTAATATGCTTTGGATATTAGCCCTTTACTGGATGCAGAGCTGGTAAAAATCTTTTCCTGTTCTGTAGGCTGCTGCTTTGTCCTAATGGTGGTGTCCTTTGCCATACAGAAGCTTTTCAGTTTCATGAGGTCCCCTTTATTAATTTTTGTTCTTGGTGCCTGTGTTATCAGTGTTCTGTTCAAGTCTTTGGTGTTCTGTTCAGGAAGTCTTTTCCTGTGTCAATAAATTCAAGGCTATTCCCCATTTTCTCTTCTGTCAGGCTCAGTGTACCTTGTTTTATGTTGAGGTCTTTGACCCATTTGGAGTTGAGTTTTGTGCAAGGTAATAAGTATGGAACTATTTGTATTCTTTTATTTGAAGCCATCCAGTTTGATCAGGAGCATTTGTTAAAGAAGCTGTCTTTTTTCCAGTGTGTATTTCCAGCTTCTTTATCAAAATTTAGGTGTCCATAGGTGTGTGGACTTATTTCTGGGTCTTAAATTCTATTCCATTGATCACATGTCTGTTTTGTGCCAATACTCTGTTGTTTTTATTTCTATAGCTCTATAGTACAATTTGGGATTGGGGATGGTAATACCTCTTGCAGTTCTTTTACCATTCAGGAGTGTTTTTGCTGTCCTGGGTGTTTTGTTTCTATATGAAGCTGAAAGCTGTCCTTTCAAAATCTGTGATGAAGTATGTTGGCATTTGAGGCAGATAAGGCCCACACACCAGATGAATGGGCTGAGCCTCAAGTAAAAAAAGCTGTGACACATACTTACCTGGCAGGTGGTTTTCCCAGAGCGAGGCTTATCCATTGCACTCCGGATGTGCTGACCCCTGCGATTTCCCCAAATGCGGGAAACTCGACTGCATAATTTGTGGTAGTGGGGAACTGCGTTCGTACTCTCCCCTGTATAAAATGAAAAAAAAATTTAAAAAAAAAAAGCTGTGACATGTGCAGTAGTGCCTTGACCCAGAGGACCCTGAAACTGGACCCCCTAGATGGCAACTGTCAATATAAGACCCAGGGCCAAATCAAGAAATGCCACAATAGTCATAGAAGCAAAATCTGTCGAACAGCCCACACATAAATACCTCAGCCCTTTGTTTAATAAACAAGCTTTCTCAAAACTCCCAGAATCTGTGTCATTGATTCTGTGTCTTCTCAACCCCTGCCCCCAAGGGTACCCAGGCCAGTAGAGCCAGAACAGCAACAGGAATTTCAATGGGGATTGCATTAAATCTGTAGATTGCTTTTGGGAGGACGGTCATTTTTACTATATTAATTCTACCAATGCATGTGGTCTCCTGACTTCTAATGGCATTCTTTTTTGATCTGGCCTTGTTATATGTCAACTGGGTAAAAACTCACAACCTGTGCACTTTTTTGTAGCTATATTTCAGGGGGAAATTCTTTAAGGTACTTTTAGAAGAAAATACAAGAGGAGATCATAGATTGACTCCTTTTCTTTCTCTTTGTTCTTCTCCATTCTTTTTGTTTTTTCCTTTTTTTTTGGTTCTTGTTTGAAATACTAAGGATTACTTGAACATTGGGTCTTATACATGCTAAACAAGAATTCTTAGTACCATTGAGGTACATCTTCAAATGAGGATTTTTTTTCATTTTTATTTTCAAGACAGAGTCTCACTAAGTTGCCCATGCTGCCTGGAACTTAGAATCTCCCTGCATTAACCTCCTGACTAGCCTCCACAACTGGGCCCAGTTTAAAGGATTATTGGATCTGGGCTTGAGATATAGCTCAATTGGTATACATGCCCAACATGCACAAAGCCCAGGGTTTGATTCTCATTCCCAACAAACCAGGTATGGTAACACATATCTATAATCTTAGAGCTTGGGAGGTAAGGCAAAACCAGAAATTTTCCTTATTTCTTATATAAGATACATAAAACATAAATCCTTAAACGTTTGATAAATTCAATTGCACAAAAATATTTTAAATCAAGAAAGCAGAAACAACAGCAGCAAAGAAGCTGTAAACATTATAATAATATCACAAAGGCGGTGCATTCACTTTGCCAGGATCTATGCCAATCCTTTGTAAATGTTATTCCCTGGACCTTTGTAACTACCTCTTGAGGACAACGCTGTGATCATACCTATTTTGCAAATAGGAAAACTATTTGAAGAAATTCAGTTACTTGCTTACGGGCATTTCACCTTAGTAAGTATGAGTCAGTAGTGGAACTCAGGAGGGTCTGACTTGTAGGCTTTTGTCATCAACCAGGTACACAGAAGGCTAGGAGTCCGAATAGGAGAGTAAGGTTGGGGTCATAAGTCATGTTCCAGATTCTAGCAGTGTTTTCAGATAGAGTGGGTAACTACAGTTATGATGCCGCTGCTGCCTTGAGATCACGTTAGAGCTCTCTCCTCCTTGTGGGCTAGAGTGAGTGAGTAAAACGGGGACTAGGGAAGGGCCTAGAGTAGAGAGGGGAGAGGCTTCCCCGTTCGTTCTCTGTGCCTGTTACCACTTAGACGGACGGCTTTCACAGCAGCTCTAAAGCAACTCTGCACTCTGACTGGCCCTGTCCTCTGGCACACACCAGGCCCATTCCAACCCTGAGCACTGCTCCTCCCACTCAAGAACCCTTTCCTTCCTCTTGACTTTGGCCAGGATGGGACCACACCTGTACTCTGTAGGTGGCGTGTGCTACTCCAGGCTGTTCCATGAAACTTTCCCCAGAGTGACTGTTCATTTTGCCCTCTCCAGCATGGTGACCACTGAGCCACATGTGGTTACTCAGCACCTGCTACAACAAGCATGACTAAAAATGGCTGCCTATGGCCAGCAGCTGCCACACTGACACTGACTGTATATCATTGCTTTGATTAGATTTCTTCCAGAACTGAATACTGCGGTTGATTGGTTTTCTATTTGACTTGTGTGAGTCTTGTCTTTGGATGTGAGCCATTAACATAAGAAAAGAATTAAAGACAGGGAAAGTCTACTTGTGTGGCCCTACAGTTCAGTGCTGAGCCCAGAGGAGAATCATCACAGTGAATTCCTACTAACAACAGTTTCTGGCTCACAATAACAGAAGTAGAAAACACAGCCTGGAGCACTTGGAACCCTAAGTAGCAGATGTTCTACTTTCAAGGTCCAGGTAGACTATGGATTCCAGGAAGAAGTTCATAGCTTCACTGTGACACAAGTCAGCACCTAGGACCCAGCTGAGGGCAGACGTTAGTCCTGGTCAAGCATTCAAAGTCCTCCAAGGCCTCGCTGCCATTACCTATAATCCTCCTGCAGCTCAGTGGTGACTCAGGATTCCACAGTGGGTCCCAAGCAGGGTCTGGAGAGGTGATATGTGTCACAAGCCAGAGGGAGCAGGGATGCCTGGGGGTGCTAATTATAGGCGTTAAGTATGGCAGTCCTGAGAGCCTTGGACTCTGCTTTCCCTTAGCCAAGCCCCACGAGCGCAGTTGCTGAAACTTCCTCTGAAGTGATAACAGACAGGCAGAAGGTGAAGGAGAAGAAGCTGAGCTGGGGACACCTTTGACGTGTGCCCTGTCCCCGAAGCCCATCCCTTAGTGCCTATACAGAGGTCTGGGCTGCTTCCAGGACACAGCAGTTGAGGGAGGGCAATGCCAGCTGGGGAGAATCAGCAACAAAGGGAGCTGTGGTTCCCTTGAGACAAGAAGACACGGCGGTAAAGGGCTAAGAGGACTGGTAAAGAATGGCCCTCAGAGCCTCTCAAACCCCGGATCTAATAACAACCCTTAGATGGGTGACAGCCACGCTGGAAGATGAACATAGGAGTAACTGAGGGGTCTGGGCACTGTGCCCAGCGAGCTGTCTGTGCATTAGACAGTCCGGAAGGGGCCTCTGGGACTTGGGAGAGGCTCTGGCCTCTTTCTTCAGGGTAAAGTAAGAGAGAGAGACAAAGGGAGATAGCCTCTATCACACAAGATGTCCCATCTGTTCATGGAAGACGTCCCTAGGCTGGGGCAGAGTGGACAGGAAAAGCAGGAAGTTAGTTGGATGCCTGAGCACATTACGAAGGACACCCTGACACAGCATCAGCCCTTCCTGGTCTAGGAAGAGGAAGTATCTGGGGTTATGTGCTGCATGTAGCATGTGAAGTAGAGTCCACATCCCCACCACCACCACCACCACACACACACACACACACACACACACACACACACACCCCTAGCCAAAAAGGAGAAGCATTCTGAGGTGAAATGTCCTGATAAGAAAGGCACCTGCCATCTCTCTGTAAAGCTCTTTCAGGAGATAGGCAGGACCCTTTCCTGACTTTCACTCTTTCTTCTCCTTCACCTCCAGGTTTTGCCTCAGCCACATGACCCCTCATGGAGTATCTTCACAGCAATAGAAACCTTAACTAAGATACACACATCATGTGCTTCTGGAGAACAGTACCAGGCATGGTTATCAGCATACCCCCTCCTCTTGGTCAACAAGTTTATTTTATGGTTAAGTAGACATTAATTCTGCCCCCTGCCCCAATCCTTCCCCTGAGAGGTGATGCTCACTGGGAAAGAATTGCTTTACTTGTGTAAACTCCTGGGAAGCTACTTTTTTTGCTCTGTGTGTAAACAAGATAAGAAACTTCTGGAAGCCATCAAGGAATACTCGAGAAGCCATCCTAAGATCAATGGGCAGCAGAAAGATCAATGGGCAGCAGATAAGACAAGATAAAGTAGACATACTGGAAATCTGAGGAGGAGGAGGAGGAGGAGGAGGAGGAGGAGAAGGAGGAGGAGAAGAAGAAGAGGAAGAAACAGCAGCAGCAGCTATTAGAACTATTAGATCAAGCCTTGCATGACAGACATATGACTGGTGGTGTTGTTAATGAATTCTTGAGGGTGAGGATTGGGATGTAGTTTAGTGGTAGATCACATGCCTAGTATACATGAGGGCTTGGCTTGGATCCCTAACAACACTTAATAAATATATAAATAAGTAAATAAAAAATAAATAAACCCTTTTTGGTTTTAATACTGTAGGAATTAGAGTTATTACTTGGAACTAAAGTCACCCTCAGTGACACACTCTCTAGTAGGTCCTCAGTAACTATTTGTTGAAGTGAACTCAGCCCTGAAAGGTTATTAGCTCTGCAGTTGCTTCTGGGTAATGAAACTCCATGGTCTAGCTAAACTACATCCATTCAGGTAGCACCCCAATGTCAGTAGACGCTTATTTTAGAGGCCTGCAGGAATAGAAGGACCCATGAAGCACCTCACACCACACCATGATGGTGTCTAACTCTGCAGCCTACGTGTGAGGCTGAGTCTTTATTTCAATTTCTCTGTCCCTAAATCCAGGTGATAAAACATACTTCCTTCTACCATCCCTGTGGTCATGTAAAAGTGGAGAAGTTAAAAGTATTCAACTTCGTGTGGTTTTGTTTTCCACATCCAGAAGCATGAACTGTGTCTTTGAAAAGCAGGTCTCCTCACCTCTGGAAGGGCAATGTCTCATGAGACACTTATGAGAGGCCTCTGTGTTGGCTCTTAACATTGAGAAAATCTCTAATGAGGTGCCAGAATCAGAGGTCAAACCTCCACTCTTTATTCCCAGAACAAACTTATTAAACAGTAACACCTTGAAAATGAGTGTTGAATTAGATCAGTGACTTTTTAGCCATGCAATTCTTACATTGGTAAAGCGCTGCCCACTGGGAATGTGTATTGCAAGTGTGTGCTTACCCATCATCCAAGCACCTCATTTACTATAATCACTGTTTGTTTTGTCTTTGTAGATTCCATTATAGGGTTGAAAAAAATGGCTCTGAGTACTTGGGCATATTTGCTCTTCCTCAGACCTGAGCTTGGTTCCCAGCACTGGGGTCAAGAGGCTCACAACTGCCTGTAACTGCCTGCGTCTCCAGTTCCAGATACTCTAACACCATCTTTCGGTTTCCACAAGCACCCACACCCACATCCCCTGACCTAGTCTAGCCACCCTACCTGCACCCCAACCTACCTCTAGGATTCTGTCAAGACCCACTCTGCCTAACCCCCAACCCACTGGACCCTCCCATACAACAGTCAACCTTTCCACCCAGCAAGATCTACGCCCACACTCTGGACTTGTACCAGGACTCACATCCTGTACAGCAGCCCAGCACCTCTGTCTACCCAATTTCATTCCACCTAAGCCATTTCTAACCTCTAGGCCCAACCCACCCACACATCCTCCCTTCTGCCCCAACCTGCTCTGTCCATAACAGACTCAGAACTAACAAAAGAAGTCCACATGTCCAGATCTCATTGGAAAAAAGCACAAAAAAAATATGAATGATCAAGCTAGTATCTTCCCTCTCAAACCTTCTAGTCCTGTAGAAATGTATAGTGGTATTTTATTTGTACTGAAATGTGATTTTATTTGTATGTTAATAAATAAAGTTTCCTAGGGGTAAGAGCTATTAGCAAGCCATAGGGAAAGCTGGTTGTGGTGGTGCACGCTGGTAGGATTTGCTGGAGGAGGCACACGCCTTTAATCCCAGCACTTGGTAAGCAGAACTAGGTAGATCTCTGTGTGTTCAAGGATACAGCCAGCATTGGAGACACACGCCTTTAATCTCAATACCAACCATAGAAGACCTGGAGTGACCTACAGACAGGCAGTGACGAGACGGTCATGTGGTTGGGTTTACAACCAATGAGAAGGAAGAACAAAACCTCTTTATAAGACAAACACACAGGAAGTAGCTCCTTTTTTCGGAGAGGTCTCTTTGCGGAAGAGGCTGGCTGGAGGCAGGCGGTAAGGCTCTTAGCTCTGACCTCTTGGGCTTTCATCTTTATATTGGCTCTGTGTTTCTTATTTAATAAGATGGTTGGTTACATCTACAGAAATGTTTGTTAATGAGAATTACCTAGATGAACCCCAGGACACAGAATTTAAAAGAACAATCACAAACTTCATCAAAGAATTCAAAGAGTTTGAAGAAGACACAAACAGCTCAATAGAATCAAGGAGAAAGGACGTTTTCTGAGTGACACTCAAGAAAACACAAGAGTAAGGCTGATAGACATGGCAAAGACAATCCAGGACTTAAAAATGTAACTCAATAAAGAGACAGAAACACTACAGAGGACTCAAACTGAAATGAAGATGGAATTGAAAAACTCAGTAACCCAACGAGAAAACTCCAAGAGAAGTCGTATGAGTAGAGTGAGTCAAGCAAAAGATGGGGCATCGGGACTCATAGATAAAGGTGAGGATCTAAACTGAACAAGCAAAGGATATGAAAATTAAAAAAAAAAAATAATAGCTGGGCAGTTGTGGCGCACGCCTTTAATCCCAGCACTTGGGAGACAGAGGCAGGTGGATCTCTGTGAGTTCAAGGCCAGTGTGGTCTACAGAGTGAGTTCCGGGACAGCCAGAGCTACACAATGAAACCTTGTCTCAAAAAACCAAAACCAAAACCAAAGTAAGTAAATAAATAAATCTCAGACTCCATCCTACTTGCTCATTTTTTGTTTTTTGGAAATGTTTATTTTTATTTTTAATTATCTGTATGTAAGAGTGTGGAGTGGATATGTGCATGTGAGTGCAGGTGCCCCTGAAGCCAGAGGCATCAGACCTTCCTGGAGCTGTATTCATTGATGGTTGTGAGCCAACCAACATGGGTGCTGGGAGTTGAACTTGGGTTCTCTGTAAGAGCAGTACATACTACACTCTTAGCCACTGGGCCACCTCTCCAGCCTCTCTATTTGCTGTTAACATTCTCTCCATTCTCCTTTAGGGAATAGCCACAACCAGCCTCTGTCCACGTGGTTCCAATGAGGCTGAGCCCACTTCTAACCCTACCCCCACCCTAGAGAAAGCAATAAAGAATAGAAACAGCCCAAGCTAACCACATACCCATTGCCTGGAAAACAGTGTCTGCCTGGGCAGAGATTCCACTTCAGTCCCAGGAGTCTTAGTCCTGGGACTTAGGTTGAAGTCATTAAGGAAAGAAAACTCTGTTTCCATGGAAGGTGTTAAGATTCGAAGACGAAAGCCTAAGGCTGCTGGGAGCTGTTTATCACTCAAGAAGAGACTGGACAATGTCAATATAAAGAAGAGAAGACCCTAGAGACAGATAGAAAGAAGTCCTGAGGAATCCATTTGAATCCCTGCATCACCTCATGACTGAAGCCTGTGCTGCTACATACCCGTTTATTCCACAAGTCAATAAATTTCATCTTTTTGGTCGGTTTGGTCAGCATTTTGTTACATACACTAATTACACTAATCCAGATTTTGTATTTGCACAAAATAAGTTGGAAACAAAATTGCTCTCATCATAACATCTTTCTCTGTTGTACGTGAAATACTTTTGTTAGTCAAAGTGGAGAACGAGCTGCTGTGGGATGTTTTCTGTATGCTTTGAATATGTGTGGCTCCCATTGGACAATAAATAAAGCTGTTTTGCCTATGGCAAGAAAGCTTACAGCCAGGGGCGAAATCCAAGCAGAGATACAGAGAGAAGATGGGTGGAGTGGAGAGAGATGCCAACTGCCTCCCAAGGAGCAACAAGATGCCAGCAGACCGGTAACGCCACGGCCACATGGCAACATATAGATGAACAGGAATGGGTTAATTTAAGATGAAAGTGCTAGCTAGCAAGAAGCTAAAACCATAGACCATACAGTTTGTAATTAATATAAGTCTCTGTGTAATTATTTAATAAGTGGCTTCGGGACAGCATGTGGAAGAGATTCGTCTGGACTGCTGGGCAAGGAAAGACTGGAGAAATTCCTGCCTACAACAAGCCAGTACCAGCAATGACTTGACCTATATTTTAGGTATCTGTAGAAGTAAGAAACTAAAAAAATCTGAGCCTACTAAAGTAATGTGTCTTGTCCACACACATGAGTCAGCTGTCTTCACAAAGTAAAGATGGAAACAATTTTTCTTCTAAGACAGCAAGCATCTCATGTAGCCAAGGTTTGCCCCAAACTGTCTATGTAGCAGAAAATGGTCTTGAACTTCTTCTGATCTTCCTTCTGAGTGCAGGGATTACAAGCATGGACCACCACACCCAATTTATATGAAAATCTCTTTACTGTGCTATTACTGGTGTTCCATCTCTGCAACTTCTAGAGTGTGTAATTGACTGTTACTATCACAGCCTGTTTCTATTCACAACGTTTCATATTTTCCAAAGCACTTCCCTGCTGCATTTGCATTCACATAACCCTGAGCAGTCAACAGTGATTGCAGCGACTGGATCTGAGCAGGGTGAAATGGCCTGCCCTGAACCAGAGCAGGGAAACCAGATCCTCATCCTCCCCTTGTGAGGGTAATGGGATCACAAATAGGAAAGCACTTTGGAAGGAAAGGAAGTCTATTGATGCCAGATGTATTATTACAAAGCCAAACCTAAGTACACGGTGACCCTGTTATCACCCCCAGAGGTGGGATGCTTACAGATCAGTCCTGTTCAATCTCTTCTACCCTGGGGGAAAGTATGTGGGACTTTCTCCAGCAAGGTTAAGCCTTGCATATGTCTGACATCACCTTCTCCAGAAAGGACCCATCAGGAAGAAAAGAGTGACAGCTCCTTTATTCTTTAAGAACATCACCCTCCGATTACATCCAACCCAGGCCAATCCAGACGTCAGAGGATAATTGCAGAGCTGTCAGAATTCAAAATTTATAGACAGTGTGGACATACGTGATGGTTTGTTGGGGGTATGGATTCGTCATGTGCACAATCCATGGCAGCAGATAAAACACCCTGACAATATTACACACTTGGGGGTGCAGGGCCCGAGCACATTATTTTGAAAGCATGCTGTTATGACATTTTGGAAATTCCAGAGTCGGTGCTGAGCAGATCCAGAGGCTACAGCATGCCCCATTATGCAGCTGTGCGGGACCACAGAGAACCATCCATTTCACAACACAAATTGTATTTTCTCATTTCCTTTCTGTCAAGTCATGGAGTTCATTAAGGGGGTGTTTCATAAAAATTTGATTGAGATATGTTTAAAATAAATTAGTATGACAATACTAATATTCCTTTTTGAGGTTCTTAAAATAACACAAACAGCTCTATTTAGTTTTAAATTCCAAAATTACAAAATTTTTAAGCTGAAAGCCAAACAAACTGTAAAATCTACTTATTTCTCTCCAGCTGGTCAAGAGGAATTTGTGCCGTATGTGTGCGTGCGTGCGTGCGTGCGTGCGTGTGTGTGTGTGTGTGTGTGTGTGTATGTGCGTGCATATGTGTGTCTGTATGTGTGTGTGTGCATCTGTGTGTGCATGTGTCTGTGTGTGCGCATCTGTGTGTGCATGTGTCTGTATGTGTGTGCGCATCTGTGTGTGCATGTGTCTGTATGTGTGTGTTCTGTATAAGAATGTGTGTATGCATGCATGCATATATGTGAGCATTTATGCGTATGGGTGCAGACAGAAGCCTGAAGAGGAAAACATCTGGTGTTCTCCATCATGTCCCTTCCACCTACTCTCTTGAAACAGTTCCTCGCTGTCTCTAAACCTGGAGCTCACCTTTTTTAGTCACTGTTAGTTCGTTCCATTAGTCTAGTGACCAACAATCCCCAGCAATCCTGCTGTCTCACTCCACCCCTGCACTAGGGTTACAATTGAGTGTGGCCACCTCTGATTTTTTTTTTTTAAGTGTGAGTGGCCCTGGGGATCTGAACTCAGGTCCTCATGATTACACAACAAGTGTTCTTATCCACTGAGCTATTTTCCCAGCCCTTAAATGTCTGCCTTTCTGTCAGAAAGAATCTTGTATCCTGAGGTGCATTTGCTTTCTACTTGGAAGAGATTAAAGCATGCCGCTTTCACATAACACAGTTTCCTCCTACTTGGTGCAGTTCATACCTCAGAGGGCTTGTTGTGTATAGACTTTCACACGTCTGCTATTTTAAACCTCACAACAGCCCAAACAGAGAAGCAACTCTCACACCCTCATTTACAGGGGAGCGAATAGAGACCTAGAAGACCAAATTGCTTGTCCACATTACTAAGCAGGTGGTTTTAGAGTTAGAACTCAGGGGTTTCCATCCAACGCCACAGGCATTCAACCTGACACAGGCAGAGGTATTTCTGCATGTTTTCACTGGTCTCCAAGCATGTACCAGGCCCCGTGCCAAGCACTAGTTTGACGTGCACAAAAAGATGTCATAACTGAGATTTTTCAGAAGTAGGCAGCGGCACATGACACATGTCCATTTGAAGATTTCCTTGATGCTGATATGGAGGTGGGAGACATGAGACTCCTCTCCTCCTGGTGGAGCGCTACTAACAGCACCAGCAGCCTTGGGGCCTCTCTTCTCGGTGAGGTTAACTTGATCCCAGAAATGATGGCGGTTGACTGTAAGGACAGAAACAGAAATAAGAAAGGTCAGCCAAAGAGGCAGCTCTCTCTGTGAACCAAAGAAAAGCTAAACACCAGACTGGTCCAGCTGGGCTTTAAAGAGCTTGGGTCCTGGTCTGGGAACAGGGCTGCTGTGGTTCATTCCCAGCAGCAGGCTGGCTCTGGACTCCCAGAACTAGGGCTCACTGAGTTCCAGTGTCCTGCCACTGCCAAGACTCAGCAGTTTCCCCTCCCTGTCTCCCTCATAATGCTCTTGATGTTACTAAACAGTCCTCACCACCTTCTCCCTCACCAGAGCTAATTTTCACATCCTCTTCTGAGCTGTAAACTCACCTTCCTGCTTCTCCCTCTCTCTGTGTCTTTTGGCTTCTTTTCCTCTGACTAATTCTCTCACATGACAGCTTCAGACTCTTGAGAGAAAGCATCTCGTTGGTCATTGGCATCACTGTTTCCTTTTCATGCAAACGTTTGCACCAGGCTCCCTGATAGGCTGTGAGGTGACCTGTGGACTAACGTAAATGTCCTGTCTGCAGTCAAGTGTTCATCGAAGATCAGCTATAGCTCTGGAGATGAAGGCGGGGAGGGTCCTATGGGACAGAGCATGACCACACCTACCTGTGCATAAAGACAAGCTTTAGTGGGCTGGGCCTGTAGCTCTGTCACACAGTGCTTTCCAGGCTTACAAGAGGCCCTGTATTCCATCTCCAGTGGTACAAAACTAATTAATTAAAATTAAATTAAAAATTTTAAAGCTTAAGTCCAAGCTTTCTTTTCTCCCTGAGATTGGCCTTTTCTGTGTAACTTTGGTTGGCTTAGAACTCTCTACGTAGACCAGACTGACCTAAACTTGTGAACATCTTCTTGCCTCTGCCTCCCAAGTGTTAGCATCATACCTAACTACCATGCACTACCCAGCCAGGCCCTGAGCCTATCATTTCATCAAGGAACAATAAGCATAGGGTGGTCAGATAAATTCAAGATCCTCAATTAAATCTGAATTTCTGATAAAGGGCATAAAAGTGTTCTAATAGTGGTGTGTGCCAAAATATTACATGGGACATACAAATATTACTCGCTGCATATTGAGAAGTTTGTATTCTGGCCTGTTACATATGGCTGTGCTATATGAGGGGGAAAGGAGAGTTGCTTCATGACACACCAGGAACTTGAGTTTAGAAAAACACAGCTCAACTAAGGCCAGGGCTTGGCAAGATGACTCAGCCGGGAAAAGCACTCGCCACACAAGCCTGATGGCCTGAGTTCAGCCCTAAGAACCCACATAAAAAAGCCAGATGTGGTGGTACACATCTGTAATCCCAGCATTCCTATGGCCAGATGGGGGGAGGGGGACAGAGACGGGAGCATCCAACTAGCCAGAAGCACACAGAGAGGCAGAAATAAGAGAAACCCTGCTTCATCAAGGTGGAAGGCGAGAACAGACTCCTGAAAGTTGTCCTCTGACCTAAGCAGAAGTGCTGTGGCACAGATCTGCCCTGACACATGCGCACGCGCACACACCACATACACAATAGTAATAAATCAAATAAATTTTTATATAAAATAAACTTTTAAAAAGAGTGATGTAACCCCTCACTCGAAACATAAAAAGAGAGATAGCTAAGATGTGGTACATTAACACAGCTGGCTATTTTGTCTTGGACGCCTCCAAATATCCTTCATGATCTTTGTCACAGAAGTTCCCAAAGAATGTATGTTTGTCCCTGGACTTCAGTGCATCCTGGTTAATCTGATCTGGTTGATCAGATCGATGTCCCTGTTTTTTTGTTGCTGGTTTTGTTTGTTTGTTTGTTTGTTGGTTGGTTGGTTGGTTGGTTGGTTTTTCAAGACAGGGTTTCTCCATGTAGTTTTGGTGCCTGTCCTGGATCTTGCTCTGTAGACCAGCCTGTCCTTGAATTCACAGAGATCCACCTGGGTCTGCCTCCCGAGTGCTGGGATTAAAGGGGTACGCCACCACCACCTGGCTGATGTCCCTGTTTTGACACCAGCATACCACCCACTTCAAAACTGCATACTGGCCTTTCAACTTGACAGCCTATACTGGTCCATAACCTGTTCCTGGTCATCAGCAGAGTCTCTGCCATTTGCATTGACTCTACTCTGAATCCTTGCCTTAGGTATTCAGCCTCTCTACTGTTTTCTAAATCTCTGTTACCTGATACAACTATTGAAAGCACGATGTATCTGCATGCTATAGATGTTAAAGATTGAGAACAAAGGGCTGAGAGATGGATGGCTTCGTCTGTTAAGTGCCTGCCACACAAGCATAAGGATCTGAGTTCAAGTTCCCAGCACCCACTTAAAGAATCCAGGTGCAGTGGTTTGCATCCATAACCTTTGCACGTGGAGAACGGAAGGCAGTTGCCAGGACTTTACCAGGCAGCCACTCTAACCAATCAGTGAGCTAGTAAGCTAGCTGGAGTTCAGTGAGAAACCCCATCTCAAAAAATAAGATGGAAAGCAATTGAAGAAGGCATCCAACATCAATTGCTGACCACAACACACACAGACATAGACACAGACATAGATACACACAGACAGACAGACACAGACACACATACACCACAAAGGGGAAAATGATAAAAATGGAATAAAGAATTTGTAATTTCATAATAGCAACTACCAATGAAACTATGATGAAGTAAAGCCAATCAAACTGATGTAGCAAGCATGTGGCTTTATTGATATGTAATAAAGTCTGACTGTGAGACCAAAACAGGAACAGGAACAAGAACAACACACCTTGCAAGATAATGGGAGACCAAGACAGGAAAAATATACCTTGCAGGTTAAGGGTTCTGTTTATAGTTAAGACAGTTAAGAATAAGGTCCTGATAGTCCTATGTTTGTTTGACCCAACTGCACCAGCTGTGCTTGATCACATGTGGGTGGGAGGTACGTGGGCAGGAAATATGTCAGGATATATGTTTGCCCATTGTAGTAGGAGTCTTAAAAGTTCTTATTAATAAAATCAAACCCGGGACCAGATAATGGGGTGAAATGCTGGATGGTCAGAGAGACAGAAAAAGCCACAGCTAACCTCACCTGGCCAACTTCTCAGCTGATCTTGTTTCCTCAGACTGGAAGCCTCTGTGTCCTCATATCCGAATGGCTCTCAGCTGAACTGTGCTGTTAGAAGCCTGAAAGCTTAACCAGTCAAATGCTTCTAGTTTCTGGTCCTCACGCCTTATATACCTTTCTGCTTTTTACTACCACTCCCTGGGATTAAAGGCTCGCTTTCTGAGATTAAAGGCGTGTGTCACCATGCCTGGCCGTTTCCAATGTGGCCTTGAAATCACAGAGATCCAGAGGGATTTCTACCTCTGGAATGCTAGGATTAAAGGTGTGAGTGCCACCATTTTCTAGCCTTTGTATCTAGTGGCTGTTCTGTCTCTGACCCCAGATAAGTTTATTAGGGTGCACAATATTTTGGGGAACACAATACCACCACAGCCCATGATGGGACCTGATGGGATATGCAGTGAATTATGGCTTTTTAATCTCTTGCAACATGACTGATGGTCATTTCCTGGGAACCCAGGTATGAACCTAGCCAGAGTCTATCCCCCTGGTCAGTATGTAATTAAAACTTGCTTCAAATCTGGCTTTAAATTGTGGTAATGGTTCATTCTCAATCGGTGGGATTAACACTGACCCGTGGAAAGACTGGAACATGTTGGTCTATGTCAATGGCATAGCCTGCTTATGACACTAAATGAATCTTCAGCAAATGAAGTCTTAGTAAACACTTGCAGGTCTATTACAGTTCTTCTGGACACTAATAGTCCATTACCACCCTTCTGCCCACATAGAGGCCACATTCATTCCCTCTATCAGAAGATAACCCACGGGACTCTTGCTTAGTCACTGTGTCTTACATGAGTGTTACAGCTTGGATGAAAATGTATCCCAGCAGTTGGGAGTCAAGGAATACCACAAAGTCACACCGCTCAACAAACCTCACATAGAGACTTATTGGGAGGTAAAACCCCAGGAGTGTGGCTACCTCTGTTCAGGTGAGAAGCAGCAGGGAAATGAGCAGAAGGCAGGGTTTATATCGTTTCTTGGCTGTGGGGGGGGGGAGGTACTTTTCAGGATGTCTTGGGATTGGTGGGATTATGTGGCCTGATTTGGGGGCAAACTCAGGAACTAGTGAGATTTTTTTTTTCTTGTAGTACCAGGCCTGGCCACTCTCCCATCTGAGGATTAGGCCATTAGGACCATTAGAGAAGTCTGGGGGTGGGGCCTGGCCATGGATCTCTTCAGGCAGAGGTCTGGCCACTTGCACACCTTGAGCATTAACAGAGTTTACAAAGCATACAAAGTTTACAAAGGGAGCATCTGCTGGCTTGAGTTGATGTGAACAGCCAATATCTAACTCAAAGTCTAGGATACTAGACCAAGATGATGCAAGCTCTTGGCCAGTTTTACATGGGGCTCCTCTTGGTTCAGCAATTTATTGGCTAAAAGGCCAGTTACCTGTCCCTCTAATACAGTGGTTCTCAACCTTCCTGATGCTGCAACCCTTTAATACATGTTGTGGTGACGCCAACCACAAAATTATTTCTGTTGCTACTTCATAACTGTAATTTTGCTACTGTTATAAATCATAATGTAAATATCTGTGTTTTCCAATGGTCTTTGGCAACCCTGTGAAAGGGTCATTTGCCCCCCAAGGGGGTCACGACCCACAGGTTGGGAACTTCTGCTTTATCAGATCCACTATCCATGGTTGGAACAAGAACTTGATAACAGCAGTTAAGGCACCTGCCACACAAAGAAGAAAGAAAGAGGAAAATACTCTGGTTTTACTTAACAGTGAGCAGTGTAAAGACTCTCTCTCTGGCAGGCTAAACCCCTTGTTATCCCTTGTCTTGCACTCTGGAGGGGGGACTCTTTGCCTTTAGGGTCTCCTACTCTACTCTCTAAGGGAGCCCTCCTCACTCATTATCAATGGGACTGCTTATAGAGTGACTCTCACAAAGACTGTCCAGCCTCCATAGCCCACTTCCTGCTCAGACAAATTTAGGACAAAAAGATAAGGTGTGGCCAATCGGAGATTATTTGTTTGAGCCTGAGATCTTTGTAATACAATCCCCTCAGTAACAATAACCTTCCCATTTCTTTGCTTCCAGTAAATTCCAAATGCCGGTGGCCACACCCAAAGTTTGTTCCTAGAGCTAGTTCTGGAGTCTAAATTACTTGCTTTCTTATCTCAATAGCTTTCTTTGGACCTTTAGATCATCTGAACAATTGGTTTAGTTGGAAAGGCTCCACCCTTAATTTGAGCTTTGCTGCAGGGTTGCAGGGTTGAGTTTCAGTATCTAATTCTTAATGGTCTTTTTTCCTCGTGTGTGTGTGTGTGTGTGTGTGTGTGTGTGTGTGTGTGTGTGTGTACTTTCCGGTCTTAATCCCAATTTGGGATCCAGAATCAACAAGCTTCTCTAAACCTTGGGACTCTTTTTATTTTCTATTTTTCTTCCTTTATAGTTTATACTAGTAATTTATTGCCAAAGATGGTCATTTTCTAGTAATAATTTGTCATAAGCAGCAAGGGGTTCAACTCAAACACACACGAATTCTGGAATTCCATCTCTCTATAAAGATGCTCTGGTTAGACTTACATGTGATGGCAGAGAGTTGATTTAAGGGAGACTTTTCCACAGCATACTACAGGCACCATTTTTTCAGCCTCCTCTCTTTTCCTGTCTCCTACTTTTTAACTAGTGAGTGCTCCCTGTTTGGGGCTTTTTACATATTTTTTTTTTATCTTCACACATTTTCATTTATGTTGAGAGACCGGTTTCTGTACTACTTAGGGTGAATAATCTGATGTTAAAAAGAGAGCAGAGCTATATCACGATTCAGACACAATAAAAATCTGTTTCCCACTTGCATGACTGTTAGGCAACGGCTCTGATGCACATAGTAATTCAGGAATAGAACTCCTTTTCCTGTCCCTCTGAAACTGTGCACCCCATAGTTCTACCTGGCAACCCTGTTTGGAGAAAAGTGGGAAGGTTATTAGAAGGAGTTTTAGATATCCATCCAAGGCCTGGCTGGTACAAAGGAGAGGGGAGATATGAAGGGAACATCTTCTGTCTATTCAGAGAATACCCAAAACAGTCACCAAAACGAGAGACTAGAAAACAGGTACAGGATGCCTTAAGCATGAGACTGTAAGCCCAGAACTCCAGAGGAGGCATGCACAGGAGAAGAAGGTAGACCTATGGACATGGAAAGCTGTTCGCTCAGCTAGTTCTCAAGTGATCTCCATGGAAACAGGGGAGCATGTGGGAGTGGACCATGGAAGTCAAGCCCATGTTTCTTCATGATCAGACACACATAAGGGACTTAACCAATGCCCATCAAGAGAAAAGAGAACGTAAGAGGGATGTTGTCTAGAAGACAGAACAATGTGGCCTTTGAGAATTTAGGCAGATACTGAACTTCTACAGAGGTCATGGAGCAGAAACCTTGAGTAGAAGCCCAAGTGTTTCCATTTTCTCTGAGAATAATATACTGCTTCTCTCTTTGCAATGGGCTCCCCGGGAAAAGTGAGACTTTGGATTATCGTGTCTATAGTAAGACCAACTTGAGCATATCTGATATGTCCCCAAACAGATAGATGACCAAGTGTTTTCCCCCAGGAAAGTGGAATTGGGCCAGTGAGAGATAATTAGTGAGTGGTAGGTGGTCCTTGAAAAAGGCCTAGAGCATATGGTCACGTAGGTTGTGGACTGCATAACGTTAGGGATTACCAGATGCATAGTCTGTAATGTAAATGTGACGTCTAGAGTCACATAACACACAATTTGAATAATGGAATTTAGCAGTCCCACTGGAGTTATAAGGCTAAAATGGCCACATTTGATTATGTACTTGTAAAAATATGTATATCTTATATAATATATATTTTACAAAGTTATGCTAGTAACAGCTGGAACTGGAATTCACATGAGGAAAGGTATTTTCTTTGTACAGAAAAGTGCCTTGCTCATCTACTCAGAGAGTTCTTCAGCAGCAAACGTGTATTGGTACCATGACATCAGAAACAAGGAAGCCACTCTGCTTGGGACAGAGGAAAAACTTTCAATTTCTGAGTTTTCTCCTGAAACAGGGAGAAAAGTATTTGAAGAATATTATTTTAAGTGTAGGTTGCTAGCCTACTACCTGGAATATCAGTCTTTAATCAGGAGTGAAAGCTCCTGGGGGTAATAAAAAATGTCACTGAAAATGTAAAGGAAATAGAAAATATCAGGTTTCCAAAACTCTCGAGACAAAGAAAAAGATATTTGTAAGGAATACCTTGATAAGCTGTACCACGTTTAGATAAGCCCCGTGGGATGTGACTGCATAAAGCAGATAGTTGGTTTGAATTAACAGCTTCAGCAGACTGTCCCAGACCAAGGGAACAGAGCACAGCCTAGAACTGAACCCACACATCTAAAGCCAACTGATTTTCAACAAAGCACTAAAAATACATGTTAGAAAAAGTGCAAACTCCACAATAAATGATGCCAGGGAACCGGATATCCATACACACACCCATGAAAGGGGACCACTGTACCTCTGCAGTTCCAAAACTCAACAGGAAGTGGATTGAAGAGTGTTTGGATAATCTTTTTGTACACTGGGTAAAGACGTGTTTCTATTTTACCTCGCCTGCCTAAGGCACCTTCTGACTGGTTTAGTAAAGAGCTGAATGGCCAATAGCTAGGCAGAAGAGGATAGGCAGGACTTCCAGGAAGAGAGAGGCACTCTGGGAAAGAATCTAAGGCATGGAAGATTCGTCAGCCAGATGTGGAGGAAGTTGGACATACAGTGCTAAGAAGAGGTAACAGCTGAGTGGCAAAACGTAGATTATTATAAACGGGTTAATTTAAATTTTAAGAGCTAGCAGGGAACAAGCCTAAGCTAAGGCCAAGCTTTCATAATTAATAAAAAGTCTCTGTGTCCATTATTCAGGAGTCAGTGGTCCAAAGAAAGACCTGTTACAGAAGGTTTTGTTGTTGTTGTTGTTTTGTTTTTTTTAATTTTGAGTGTGTGAGTGGGTGTAGGTACAGGTATGGGTGTGGGTCTAGGCCTGTGCACATGAATGCAGTGCCTATGGAGGCCAGAAGAGAGTGCTAGAATCCCTGGAACTGGAGTTATAAGCCATTTGTGAGTTGTTCTCTATGGCTGCTTGAACAGAGCTTGGGTCCTCTGCAGGAGCACTATTTGCTGCTAATTGCTGAGCCATCTCTCCAGACTGAAGATTTAAACGTAAAACCTAGCAAGTAAGAGTGAAGTTGAAATGGAGAGCAGCTGTGTTGTTGTGTTAAGTAGACTCTGCTGTGTCAACAGGTAAACAAAATGTTACACTTGCTCAACAACAAGAGTTTATGAGGTGGTGGCTGACTACAAAACACAGCGGGGCAGTTGTGCACGGACTCAGAGCAGCGATGACAGCAATGACAGCATGCACAAAACCTGTGCAAACTGAAGCCGGACAAAGCCCTCCATGGAGTGGGGAGGTGGACACAAAGTCCTACCTCCACCTGAGGAGCTGTTAGAAATTGATGGCTACTGGGAGAACGAGAGTCAGTGTTCCTTAAAGGTGGAGCCCCTGGTAGATTGACCAGGCTCCAGCGTAGCACAAATTGGACCTAATGGGGAGAAGGGCTGGTGTAGCTAGAGTTTTCCTGCCTGGCCCACAGTCAGGACAAATCTCTGTCACCTGCCAGTCCCACAGCCGCTCAGACCCAACCAAGTAAACACAGAGACTTATATTGCTTACAAACCGTATGGCCGTGGCAGGCTTCTTGCTAACTGTTCTTATATCTTAAATTAGTCCATTTCCATAAATCTATACCTTGCCATGTGGCTTGTGCTTACCGGCATCTTCACATGCTTCTTGTCATGGCGGCGGCTGGCAGTGTCTCCTCCTCCGCCTTCCACTTCCCAGAATTCTCTCAATTCTCCTCTCTGTTAGTCCCGCCTATACTTCCTGCCTGGCCACTGGCCGATCAGTGTTTTATTTTTTGACCAATCAGAGTAATTTGACATATAGACCATCCCACAGCAGGCTGGAGAGATGGCTCAACAATTAAGAGCACTGGCTGTTCTTCCCGAGGATCCCAGTTCAATTCCCAGGACCCACATGGTAACTCCAGTTCCAGGGGATTCAGGGGGTGCTTCCTCTGGCCTCCAAGAGCACTAGGCATGCAAGTGGTACACAGACTCATGCAGGCAAAACACCCATACACATACAATAATTTTTTTAAACTATTTTTAAAACAAAGAAGAGGACATGAAATTGGGTGAGTAGGGAGGTGGGGGCGGATCTGTCAAGAGTCAGGGGAGGAAGGGTGAATGTGATGGAAATCTATTGCATGAAATTCTTAGAGTTTATGTTTTACTCACAACAGTCTGAAGACACTCTTCATCCGAGTGACGACTCAGAGCCCAGACTCCTTCCATGTGGGGGCCGCACCATCCCCCCCAGGGCTTCATCTTTATTGATACTCAACCAGCAGAAGATGTAGTGCAAGCAGGGAACACACCAGCTTCTTGGCCTGAAATGGCTTCCATCATAGCCATTCAGATTCTCTTAGCTAAAGTTTACTCATACAGCCACGCCTAACTGTAGAAGGCAAACTGTGCTCACCCTGAGTTACTCCACTTCATACAGGGAGCTACAGTATTACCCTATGCCACAGTTTGTTACTCTGTGTTATAGAGTAGCACTGTGCTGAGAAGCACACTTTGAATACATGTGATAACACACTTGTCTGTGTAAGTAGATAACTAATAAGCTTTGGCTACACACAACTTATGGAGAAGAAACGCTACCTTCTGAATGGCACAATTATAGGGCACAGAATGATGAATAATGCCATGCTAATGAAAGATTACCTGTGAACTTAATGAATTAAATCAGAGTTTCGTACATATATGGATTCACCGGACTGTATCAGAGAGACAGACACATGAGCTTATGAAGGACCCCAGTACAGGGAGCTGCCAAGGTGGCTCAGCTGATAAAGTGCTTGCCTTGCAAGCACAAGAACATGATGAGTTCAATTCTAGAACCACATTACAAAAAATTAAAAAGCCAAGTCTTGGGGAGTACATCCTAGGACCAGGGAGGCAGAGACAGGCTAGTTGCCAGCCTAGCCTGTTAATATTCTGACTGCCCCCTTGAAATCCCACCCCCTTGATGCCACCCAGCGTCCTGACGTAAAAGCCTCTTTTTAAGGAAAGACTCTCTCTCTCTCTCTCTCTCTCTCTCTCTCTCTCTCTCTCTCTCTCTCTTCCGCTTTTCCTCCCATGAGATGTGCACCCTCGACCTCTCTCTCTTTCTGTCTCTCTCTTTCCTATCTTTCTCTTCATCTCTCTATTATAATAAATTCTCCATGTGGATGCAGCGTCTGGGTTGTGAATTACTGGCTGCCGCAGCCACCACCATGTCTGCATGGCGTTCATCTGCCCAGCCGCCACTGCATCTGCCCAACATGTTTCCCTGCACATGTGGGATACCCTCGAGGGTCCTGTGCCACTGCCATATTTCAGGCTGGAGCACCACCGGGGACTCTTCACCCTACCGAATCAGTAAGATTCCTCCCTTCCCTTCTGGCCGTTTTCCCACAAGTTTGTCTCATTTCACTCTCTGGTACCACTTATCTCTCAGGCTCTAAGCTCTCTGGTCCCCGGCCCTATGCAACAGCATATAGAGACAGCTTGTGCCCACTTCCTCGCTGACTCTCTGGGACGCTAGAGGTCAGATCGTCTCCTTTTGCTTGCTGGTACCGCGTGTCTTTTGGGCTTATAGCCCTTCGTGCGCCGCCCCCCCCCCGCCCCCACCACTGCTGCCAACCCATGGCTTGGGTTCATTCCCCTGTAGCTGCTCACACCATGTTGCAGCCCCGGGGGAGTCTCTTTCTCAGGTCCAGCTGCACTGCTACTCTGTTTTCCGCCCTCCATAGCACCTACCATGAAAGCTTCCCAGAAAAACTTTTCTCCATCTTTCTTTCACAAAGTCTATTTCCTATGTGCGAATAGAAATGTATGATTGATATGGTCATCTATATTTATTTCTGACTGACTTTCTGCTTCAATTTATCTGTTCCTTATCTGCTCAGTTTATTGTGAGAAAAAAAAAAAAAAACCACATGAACACATGACCAGGCGCTATATTTGATAGGGACAATCATGTGATCGGGTGGTGCCATCTTAAATAAGGGCAACCATGTGGTCTAGCTGCCATCTTGGATAAGGTCAAAACAGCCTGGTCATATGACCTCACTGCCATCTTTATTAAGGGCAGCAGGGTCAGGGCCCAGAGATGTATGCGCTCCCCTCTGGGGCATCAGCAGAACTACATGCAGGTGGTATCATTATACTAAGATTTTAAAATTTCAGATCTTAACATTAATACAATTCTGATACATGTTGGGTTACAAGCTCAGGATTTTAAATTTTCCTTGGCTACTTATTACCTCCTTTTCCATGACTTGGGTTTCAGTACTGATTGATAATACTAAATTATCTAAAACTTTTATTTTTTCCTCACTTGTCTATTTCTAAGGATGGAATTTTTTCTCTCTCCTGGCCTTGGGACTCCTGCTCTTCCCAATTACTAAGACCATGGGCCAAAAAGCTCCAAATAAATCCATAAATTTTAACTCCCGCCTCTACTCTATATTTCAGCGGGCTGGCAGAAACATTGAGCAGCAGTTGTGGACCACAACCTGCAGCGCTTTCCCTGCCACGGATGCCAGCAGAGACTCTTGTCCATGTGATGTGGACCAGCCCAGCCAAATGTAATTGTTTCCTTTCTCTACAGTCAGGTCAGATGATAAATACCCCATTGCCTGAGTCCTGAACACCTGCACCCGTCTCGGCTTGAAGTAGCTATGGAGAATTCATTGTCCTGTGCTCCCTGTTCCTAGGACAGGCTGGAGGGCTAGGTTAAAAATGGAACCCCTGGCACAGAGTCCTCCAAGAGGGTCCTTTTCCTTTTCTCAGAGTTGGGCTGCACCCTGACTCACAAGCCCCTTTTCTCCTGTTCTCATTTTGGCCTTGGGATTTTTCTCTGTTACTCTTCTTTTCCTTCTCAGGAGACAGCTTAAGAAATAATTACTTCTATATAAGTTATTTAGGATTATAATCTGATGGTATTCAAAGATCAGTCCCCCGTCCTTGCTAACTGCATTAAGCTGTAACTAACTGTGAAACCTGTATAGTCATATTTAAGTCATATATATATATATGACTTATATGACTTATATGTATATATATATGACTTATATGACTTATATGTATATATATATATACATATACTCTCAAAGTTATAAATACATCTAACAGATTTTGTTCCCCCAGTCCTCAAACACCTGTAGAGATCTGAGAATATGGCATTTAATACAATTGATGATAGAGAGACATGTCAACTCCTGGTAGCATCCTGTATCTCCTCCAAGAAGATGGACGACCACAGAAGAACTTCCACCCAGAAGCTTATGACAAGGCTGGCCATGCAGCAAAAAGCTGAGATCCTGTCCAGACTGTGAATAAGTGGAACAATGGAGGACCCATTGCCCCCTACTGCAAAGTCAAGGTGGGTCAGTCTCTCCATAGTTCTACACCACAGAAAAAAAAAATCTGTCAGATCTTCTGGGCCTATCAGCTGAACAAGTGCTGCCTTTGGGGCTTCTGCCACACCCCCACCCCCCACAATGACCACAGAGAGACTTTTGGGATTGCTGCCTAGGTAGCTGGAAAGCTGTCTCCACTTCTTCTTAAATTTATCCTTCTCAGAACTGACTATGTTTGATGACTAGGGCATCAGTTTAACAGCCCCAGACTTCATGATACAGGATAGACTGGTTTTAGATATAACTCCAGAGGTTCAAAGTTTTAATACTGATAAATGCAGCTTTGATAAACTGATAGAACATTGACTACAAAGAGTTCTTAAGAGTCCTTAAATTTCTATGGATTTTTAACCCTTTTGCTATGATGTAAATCCATTCCAGCTGTCTTACAGATACCTACAGGTTCCTAGAAAAAGTTCTGCTAAATCTATTCCAGCTGCCTTACAGATATCTACAGGCTTCTGGGGAAAGTTCTGCTACTGTATCAAGAAATCTGGTCTGATGAAAACTGACAGTCTCCAGAGCCCATTTCTGACCCCATCTATTTTTCAAGCACACTTTGCAGATTCAGTTTTCCCACCTGACCTTCAGAGAAATAGCAGATGCCATGGCTTCTATACTCCTGATTTGGCATGCCATTTCCCCCCAAGCTCCTGGAACACCACTGCTACAACCTGCCTCCTCAGCTCCCTCAAGGAACATTCCTGAAATCTTCTGCCTGATGTGACTCCTGGGTCCCCCCTCCCCACTTCGCCCCTTGTCAGCTTGAAGTAGCCTTGAGAATTCAGCACCCTGTTCCCCCACTTGCTCCCATAACTCACCTCTTTTTATAATAATCAAAATGGAGGAAAGTTAATATTCTGACCCACCCCTTGAAATCTCACCCCCTTGGCATCACCCTGAGTCCTGACATAAAAGCCTCATTCTAAGGAAAAACTCCTCCCCTTCCTCTCTCCTCTCTTCTGCTTTTCCCCCCATGAGGTCCTCTCTCTCTCTCTCTCTCTCTCTCTCTCTCTCTCTCTCTCTCTCCTATCTTTCTCTTCATCTCTTTATTATAATAAACTCTCCACATGGGTGCAGCATTTGGGTTGTGAATTACTGGCCACCTCTGCTGCTGCCACCATGCCTGCATGGTGTGCATCTGCCCAGCACTCACGGGATACCCTCGGGGTCATTCCCCCCCCCATGCAATAATTCATAACATAGCCCAATGAGACACCATGTCTCAAAAAGAAAACATGGGCAGAACCTGAGGAACGACACCTGGAGGTATCCTTCAACTTTCCACACACACGTGTGCACCTGTGTACATGTACACACATACATGCACCTGCACACATATCTAAAACAAGAGCAGTGTAATACTGCGAGTCTTCCACTTGAAGCATATGAAAAGAGGGGTATGTTATCATGTGGGTCACCTCTGGAGTGACCCTCACGAAGACTGTCCAACCTTCACAGCTCATTTCCTGCTCAGACATATTTAGGGCAAAAGGATAAGGCATGGCCAATCAGAGATTATTCATTTGAGCTTGGGATCTTTGTAATACAATCCCCTCAGTAACAATAACCTTCCCACTTCTTTGCTCCCAGTAAATTCCAACCACCAGTGACCACACCTAAAATCTTTTCCTAGAGCTAGTTCTACAGTCTCAAGTATCTGCTTCTTATCTCAGTGTCTTTCTCTCAACTTAGTGGCAGCTACTTTTAGACCACCAGAACAATTGGTTTGGGTAGATAGCCTCCACCCCTAATTTGATCTTTGCAGAACTGAGCTACTACAGTATCTGTGTGTGTGTGTGTGTGTGTGTGTGT